>JAXQQM020081258.1:0-17275 GCA_034641835.2 Pinus albicaulis
ACCTATTAGTCATCAGTATTTTTCACTTGTTGGTGATGACTAGTTGTAACAACCAAGTTTTCTAGCAGCTGATCTAAAATTTGTCAGATTTACCAACTGGAAAACACCCATAAAATTTTTTCCCTCTTACCTTTCAGTCCGCCCATGACGAGATGAAACCTCATTATCAAAATCCTACCTAGCCTCATCCATACTAGTCTGCCCATCAGCTCTAAAGAAACAATCCAAATCTGTCCAAATAGTCTCCCCTAAGTTAGGAAGTGGCGCTTTAGGGAATTTCTCCCTTGGCAAACTATCCAAGAGCCAAAGAACCTCCATCTGCTATAGACCAGTCATAACAGACCTTCCCATTTTGCAAATAAAGTTGGTTACAGCCATAGGTCGCGCCACTAATACACCCTCAAGTCTCAGCAATACATGGACCATAAGTCAAGCTGATTTTAGGTGTTTTTACAGTTTTTTGATGAATCTTTCAAGGACAGAGACTTACTAGAATATCAGAAGACAATATTTGTTTCCACATGAGAAGGCAGCTGCTTCTCAATGTGACCTTGAGCCTGGGATGCAACTACAAAGCAAAGAGTTTTATTAAGCCCTTTGCAATCACGCCTAAGCCTAAAAGGATAGTGAAAGGAAAAATAACACATCAAAGAGCTAATGGTATGAAATGAAACAAAAACCTCCTTCATCTATAATCGAGGGCCAAAGGTAAAGACCGTTTTTAAGTTTTTCACTAACCGTGAAGACAAACTTTAATGAACAGTGAGAACAATGAGGAAGGTTTTAAGGGTCAAATGATGATTAAAGGTAGAGGAGAAAACACCATCAGCATGATTCATCAAACATCCTCTTTTGGACTGAGACAAAAGTTCAAAGGAAACCAAGCATTTGTCAAAGAAGGCCTCCATCATAAGCAAAGTAAGGAGCCCATCATGATTTGAAGATGAAAATAAATCATGGCATATGGCAAAGATTCTAAAGGGACTGCTCTCAAAAAGAGGTGAAATAAATGAAAGCCCAGGCTTCTTGCAAACCTCCTTCACAGAAGAACTAAAGGGTAGTTCTTCCTTGTTCAATTTTCAAATCTAGAACATCATCGCTATGTTATCTTCTTAAAACTGAAAACTGGATCATTTTGGAAATCTGAAGATAAGTTAATGTTTTTGGGATTGAGGGCCTTTTGTAAACAAGGATTTTCATTTACAGTGTCCAACAAGTTTTTACCCACAGTCAGAGAGAAGCTCAAATAGCACAAGGAACAACAGATGAAATACAAGATGTGGAAAAGGGATATTAAAATTGCAGTTGAGCTCCTCACCCAGTAAAAAGGCAATGCCACTCAAAAGACACATCAACAACCCTTCATATGGTTCGTAGAATATTTTCTTTCCATTAAAGGCGTATCGAAAAAGAAGACAACTTTTCTTCTTTTTCTAAATGAGAAGCAAGAATTTTTTTTTATAATTTCTGAAGAAATTTGTTTTACCAAAAAAGGGTGAGGCTCACAAAGGAAATGATCATTTTGCCACTATAAGTTTTGAACAAAAGGGAGTCTCATTTGTGTTTTTGAAAAGGCACGAACTTCAGGTTTTGGTTTTAACCCACAGGCCTCTTCAAATATTGTCAAAACCTTCATCAAAACACTTCATAGGGTTTTTTGATTCTCTTTTCAAATGCAAGGGTAGTTTGACCGTGGCAAAGCTCTTTTAAATTTCTCCATACATGAAGCAAACTCCTCTTGCTGTCAACTGGGTCGAGGAAAGAGTTTTTGAGCAAATCCACCAAGTTTCCGGGCTTGAAGACCACGCGGTGCGCCTGTAAGACTGCGTGACGCGTTCAGGCGGAAAATTTCCACAGAGTTGCACTGCTGCCCGGCGCGCCTGCAGCCTCCGTTCACAAGGGCCCGACAGTGACTCGACAGATTGTTTGCGCGGCGCTCTCTCATTCAAACGTGCCGCGCAGGTTCAAACGATCAAAACACCTCCTAACCAATCCTGAAGCAGATCAAATTCATCGAACAAGGCTGCCATCGTGTTTCAAGGTATTTATGTGCCTCTTTAGTATATTCATTTTTCTAAAGGGTGATCATATGTTTGTTTGTCAAAAGACTAAGTAAGTGGTGAAAAATGAAACCTTTGGTGTAAGTCAAGGTGTGTCGGTGTGAGAGGGTTTGAGGGCTGTTGTTACAACTAGTTGAAAGAAAGGTGGTCGTTCTTGCCTCAAAGGACCTAAAGCTGCACTTGAATCTGAGATAAAACAATACCTCTGTCAGTTGAAAATAGTGGGAACAAGGCAGTGGTGATAAGGGTTGATAGTTTTGCTCAAAAAACTCGAGGTTGCAGTGGTTTTGTTTGCCCAGCACTGTTATAGTAAAAGTAATGTATTTTGATGGATGACAAAGGACCAAATTGACTGTCCTCAAAGCAATATTAAAAGGTGAAGGCACTATTTGAAAGGAGAAAAACAGGGTTTAAAAAAGCGAAACAGTGAGCCTAATTTCAGCTACAATGATCATTATATGAGTGCCCTTTTATTTTAGAAGTCCTCCTTATGGTGAAGAACAGAGTCAAGGCTGCCAATTTGTCCATAAGAAAACTGTAGTGTATAAGACTGTAATTTGTCATTTGGAGGTATTGTCAAAATCTGTGTCAGGAGAAGTGAACACAAGAGTAGTGTATTGATTGTGAGAAATTTTTGCTGTTTGTCTGCTACAAAGCTGTATGTTCTCACACACCAAAAACACAAAGAGCTGAGTAACCTTACCCAAACACAGTGACCCTTTGACTGTGTATATCTTTTATTGACTGTGTGCTTATTTTAGATATATTTGTTGATTGGCATACAAAGGGGAAAGGCAATGCTTTGGGAGGAGCAGGGACCTAATATCAAAGAAAACATTTTACACAGCTTTGAAACCAAGTTTACCTTGATCAAACAGTGATTGATAGGTGAAACAGAGTGGTGTTTGAAAAGACATTTCAAAAACCTTTTGAGGCAGTTTGGTTTTGTAGAGAGCATCTAGAGCAAGATGCCTCCCAGGCAGGATAGGAGGCGTGGCCTGAGAGAGTCAGCGACCATTTGGAGAAGAAGTCGGAGAGGGCAAATAGGGATTTAGACCTTTAAAAGAGAATGACGAGGCATTACAAAAAGTTAAATCAGTTTGTCCGGCGCAAGTTGAAGGCTGCTCAAGAAAAGCTCAAGGAGGCTAAAGGGAAGCGCCCGGCATGAAAAGTGAGGAAAGACACATCAAGACTTCAGATTTTTGCCTCTGCTTCACAACATGTTGCTGAGAACCCTTGAGGGTCATGCTCACCAATTTTGGGCGATTTTCGACATATTTTGGTTTTTTGGCATTTTTGGGTTTTTGGCCAAAACTCATGGGCTTCGCCATTTCAGTTTGGGGGATCATAAAAGGAGGAGAATGGTATCATTGGATGCCTTAATTTTAGGATCACACACTCAGCGATTTTCAGGACATTTGAAGATCATTTTCTCCCTCGAAATGGCGAAAAATGCCTGCTTTTTCTACACTCTACCCGGTCTATCAGCAAAGCTTATTTTCTGGTTTTTTACACACATGCCTATTTTTGGAGGACTTCCAGGCATCAGAATGGGAAAATTAAAGTTTTTCCATAAAATATACAGTCATAGCTTTCCAACGAGCTATCATGAGCCTCGTTTCGACATCGGGAAGGCTGCCAAAAGTTGCCGGCAAGTCAGGGGACCTTTTGCTGATGTAATTTTTGAGTATTTTTGTAAAAATTGAACCTTTAAAAACTACTTTTTCCTCATGTGCGTTTAACTATTTTTGTACATGAGAAGTTATGAACAATCAATTTATTTCCCTCTTTTAGCATTTTTTAGATATTTTATGAGATATTTTGTGCCTTGGGCTTTGCAAAGCCTCAAGGACAAGTTTAGATATTTTGGATAGGCCAATGAGAGTGCAAATTGAACTAAGAGGTTTTCCTCACTTGAGCCTATATATTCCAAAGGATTTCATTGTAAACAAGGCTGAACTTGATGATAGAAGCAATATATGGTCATATAAGCTTTGGAATAAATACTTGTCTCATGTTCTTGGATAGTCTCTTGGATGTTCTTGGATGATGAAAGAGGATTGTTGTTGGATTCCATGACTTGGTAGAATGGTATAGTGTCTCTTTCTTTGTTTTGTTTTCTAGTTTTCATTCATGAATCCATGTTTCTTTCTTGCTATAGATCAGTAGAGAAAAAATTTGAGACATGCCCTTGGAGGCACCTCAAATTTCCTGTTTCTTCATAGCTTCCATGTTTTCTTCTTCCTTAGTCACATTAAAGAATTGTTGATTGCTCTTTAATAACTTAAGGATATTGTTGCTTATTTCATTCATGGTTTTATGCATGTTAAGTATGATTTACGGTACGCCCTGCTTACCAATGGCTAGCCATAGCTCCATCCATGAAATTTCTCTTTAACTGATTAGATTGTCATTTGTTGAACCAAGGAGGTCTTGTTTCGATCTTGCCCTTTGCCTAAGACTATGCAATCTTGTTTTCAAAGTGCCCAATAACTTGAAGTACTGTGTTTAGTCGTTCCGGCATAGTGATTTGAGTTGTTTTTCTCTCTTAAGTGTATTTCCCTAAAGTCTGATAGTCATTTCCCAAAGTTAGAGAGTTATATATCTCTATGCATGGCTTGAATGTTTATTTCTATGTATTGATTAGCTTATAGTTACATTTCTCATGATTAATGGTTTGCCCTACCATGTTTATGTCAGCTATTAAACTAGTTATGCTTGAAATCATTTGTTGTTCCCAAACTTGATGTTCATTTTGTTCCATTTTTCCCAAACATCCTTTCTACCTCGAATCAAATCGGCCCTTCAACAGCCTTGTATCACCGTCTGATAGCTTTCTTGACCTTTTCAACCCCATAGCCCAGTTGATCTAACATCCTTTTTACCTATCTCATATCTTTGATCAGTTTCATCCCTCACAACCTAAAAACCAAAACCAAAAAACCTACTTCATAACTAGCCTAAAATCAGAACATAATAAGCAAACACACAGATATCCCTTACACATATAGAGAGAGCCCTCTCTGAGTCCAGGAAGGCTAGGTCCTTGGGCTCCAAAGATTGGTTTGATGTTACACTGTCATTTGGCTTGCCAATCAACCAAATCATGGGACCCTAACATAATGGCGATCACAGTGGGACACTGAGTACATGACAGTCTAGCGAACTCTTATAGACTCTTTAGTCCTTCAAACATTAAACTCAAACCATCAGCCGATAGAATCATTTAGAGTAAACTCTTCGTTTCACCATCTTAGCAAAGTGATGAATCAGGTTTATAACACTCTTACAAACTAGGCTGCACATAAAAACTCAGAAAACCCCAAAAAACTTCCTTAGATTGGTTTTTGACAGTATTGGTGGTGGACCATACACATATACCTCAAAACAACTAAAAATCCACCTGGTGACTCCACTAGCCTCCAGTAGGCCTTACTACTTTACTAAACTCTAGGCTACTATCCGATTGAGCCACCTCATCGCCACACTAACATAATGGCGATCACGGTGGGACTCTGAGTGATATACAAACTTAGATTCCCTAAACATTCCAGCAGCCTTAAGAATACTATCTGATTGACTTATCCCACCACTCACTAACATAATGGTGATCACGGTGGGACCTTCCGAGTTAGTGACAATCTAAGTACTCCTTAGTAACTCCCGAAGTCTCATTAAAACTTAGAAAACTTAAGTGTTGTTTGAAGAGTAGAAGCTAGCTTTTTCACCATATTAGCAAAATGATGATTTAGTTATAAGAAACTCTTCCAAAACTCATAGGAACATAAAAACTCAGAAAACCCCAAAAAACATCCCCAGATTGGCTTTTTCCCTAGTTATTGGTGGTGGACCATAGCTACGTCTTTACAAAAACAACCAAGTTCCACCTGGCAACTCCACTAGCCTCCAATGGGCCTATTACTCCACTATTCCTTATAAAATCTTCTGGGAATGCATTAAGCAATCCCAATCATGCTGATGGTGGAAAACACAATTCAAATCCTCCACCTGGCAACTCCACAACCTTCATTAGACAAAAAGACTCCACTGGTAGAGAACCTTAGACTGGTTGAAGAGACACAGTGACCCTATCTAATTAACAAAGATGAATCCAAGGACACAAAGGAGATATGCTCCCATGAGCAGAGAACATATCCCTAGATTCCCACACAAAATGCCTACAGACGTAAATTGGATAGGAAACCTACCTATCTTTCAAGATGAAAAGGTTGATGACCCATTGTTACACCTCATCAATTTTCATATACATGTATGGAGGTTAAAGGTTGAATGGCATGAGGACTGCCTCATGAAAATGTTCATGGGTACATTAGAAGGAAAGGCAAGAGAATGGTATGAAGGCCTAGAACCTGGCATCTTGTTTTCTTTGAAGGATTTCCACCAAGTATTTTGTAAACACTATATAGGGCATTTTCCATCTCTATCATTGGCTGAAAATTGTTGTGATCAATCTGAAAACCTCATACAACACCTTGTAAGCATTGATGAAAACTTAGGAAATTGGCATCCTGAGGATTTTTTAGAGGAGATCCATAATTTTCTTACCCAAACTAACCATCAAGATGACCAAGAAGAGTTGATCCTAGATGAAATCCATCAAAAAATAAGAGAGGAGCCACAAGAGCTCTTTGAAAAGGTTGAAACAAATAACAATCCATCTGCCCTTCCTTGTAAAATACAAGAGGACATTTAGCCACAAGATCAACTTCCACAAAAAATGGAAAGAAATTGTTGCCCAATCCAAAGAAAATAGAAAATACCTCCTCCTTTAACTGAAGAGGAAATAGATCAACTTATAAACATACAGACAACCTATAAAACTTCATACAACGAAAACTTTTCTGATCTCTCTCCTGTTAATCTTGCATATCATAAGTCAAAAAGTAGATTTGTAAATCAATTTGAAGAAAAGAAATCTGATAGTCCAATATGCATGGCTGGTGACATTACTTATGTTAATGATTCTCCAAGGTTTGATCAATATGTTGATAATTATTATTTCCAAACAGAAGCTAACTTTGCAGAAGACTCAGTTTTTGATTTTTGGGAGGAAGCTCAATTTCATAAACCTGAGAAAAGTGAGCAGCCATTACAGGTCATCTATGACACTGATGAGGAGAGCCTTGAAAGTTCACAAGTAAGTGAAGAGTCTCGGACTCTTTGCTATACTTCACTTAGGATCAACAGAAGGTCTTATTCCACCATTGGAGAATCCAATAGTTTTTCTGACTTTGATGATGAGGTTGAGGAAGATGATGGAATTCTCGATCATGTTGTAAATTGTTGGAACACCTAATCCTACATGGGTAGGTGTGGAATATGAAAAGTCACAATGGAGTCCAAGTGACCTTGGAATATGAAACCAAGAGTCACACCATTGTACTATAAATGTACATATTTGTATAATGGAAAATAAAAAAGCCTCACGCTTATCCTTCATTGTGTTGAGTCTCTTGTGTGTGTGTGTTATTCTTCCTCATACACCATGTGTGTGCTTCAACATGGTGTTTAACATGGTATCAGAGCGGGCGATTTCTGGCCCTGCTCCACTTTGAGTGAGCCATTTGTGTTTATGGCCTTTGCATATCTGCAAAATTGTTGACATTTTTGCAACATTTAGAGATTTTTTGCATTAATTAATGCCGCCATTGAGAAGTGTTTTGAGCAGGGCTTGACATTCAAAATCCCGAAGCATTCGGAGAATTGGCGACATTCGGGTGATGACTTTGAAGAAGAAGCGTGATGGAAATGAAGAAGCACTAAGAAGGTCTTGTAAATTCTAATGTTTACGCAATCTCTAGTGCATTTATCAATAATATAACATTCAAATCTTCTCTCTCCTCTCTCTCTCTACCTTTTATTTATTTATAATTAATTAAAAATTAATTAAAAAATAAATTAATTAAAAATGGGGATTAAAAATGGAGGAAATTTTAATGGGGGGGGGGGGGGTGGGGGAGGGAATAAAAGGAAAAGGGATTAAATAAAAGAAAGGGAATTAGGAATTAATTTAAAAGGAGAGGAATTTAATGGAGGGGCGGATTTTAAAATTTAAAAATACAAAATCGATTTTAAATTTAATTTTTCCCTTTTTTTAATTAATTTTTAATTAAAAAAAAAAAAACTGCAGAGAGAGAGAGGAAGGAGACAGAAATGAACAACGGAAATGAAGGAAATGACATGTGAGCAGATGGACTGAATATTCCAGATTTGACATTGTGTGATTTGTGGCATAAGAGTGATTTTTTGAAGAAATTGACATTTGAAGACAAGTTTGCCATCATTGAAAATAGCTCTTTTGAAGAAAAAAATTCAGCTGCCTCAAAGGTTTCTTGCACAAGTGTTTTCAGCTGCAAATATTTTGCAGAAATATTGTATTGCATTGACATTGTATTGTGAGTAGACATTGCTTCTTCATAGTTGCAATCAATACTTGAGTTGTTGAAAAATTGTTGATTGCCCTCCATCATTTGAGGAGCACATTTTGTGCTTTGAGATTTCCATAGTTGGAAATTCTTTTGAGTCATTTGTATTTCTTGTTCCATAACATTGTAAACGGGTGCATTTTCAGTTGTAGCCGACACCCTTTCATTTTTTGAGCCTAAGTTGTTGAAATGGCCAAAATCAATGAGGCATTAATGTTGTTGAATGACCTCATTCATTCAAATGTTGATGATGTGATAAAAATGAGCAAGGATGCTCTTTGTAAAATTCACAGTTGTTTGCAAGATGCACATGAAAAGATTGAGTTTTTGCAGTTGGAATCTCAGCTCCAACAAGATGAACTTCAACAAAAGAGTCACCATTCTGAACCTGTTTCTGTTAAGAAGATTGTGAAAGACTCTCATCAGAAGAAAGAAGATAAAGTTGCAATTGATCCACATTCAGCAGATGTACATGCAGATGCAGCAGTTCAACCTGCACTTCTCAAGCCCATCATCAGACCTTGGGAAGAGCTTGTCCACAACAAGCACCGAACTAGTCTTGGATATGACAAGGATGTGTCCTTTCATATTCCAGACTACACCAAGCCTATCAAATTTCAGAGTGCCGGATTCATGTATGACAGTTCACCTGCAGCTGTTCCAGATCCTGTTCCACTTCCACAACAGATTGAGAAATGCCAACACTATGATCGAGTTGGCCATATGAAAGATCACTGTTTTGATCTTCATCCATGCAAGCACTGTGGTCGGCACACTCATTCTTCAGACAGATGCTTCAGACACAAGCCTCCTTCAAGAACCAAGATTCATCTTGGATGGATCGCTTCTTGGCAATGGGCATCAGCAGCCAAGAAGATGTTTACGACACATGTTAGAACTTGTTCACGGATATTGAACAAACTTGCAGTTGAGTTTTCGCCATCATCTCACCTTGTCCCTGACAGGGGGGAAAATGGTGGTCATGTATAAGCTTCGACGTCAGATCAAGCGAGCCTGAGCCACAATCTCTCATTCCATGTTCAGAGTTGTAGCCAGCAGTTCAAGCGAGCCTGAGCCACAATTCGTCATTCCAGAGTCAGAGATGTAGCCAGAGACACGAATGCCCATGAGCATGCCTTCGGTTGGTGGACAACCTTAAACCATCATCTTTGGTTGGTGGATAACCTAAAACCATCACAGGTAGTAGACCTCCCTTCTTTTAGGTCGAAGGTCTCCCTTCCATATATGAGGAACATTTCTTCTAGCAGAAGCCTTCAGCTTCTTGCCGGCTTTGGTTGAGTTCCAGGAAATGCTTAAAATTCCGGGATTTGGTGGTTTTAACCTAAAACCATCACGAGGTAGTAGACCTCCCTACTTCTTTAGGTTGAAGGTCTCCCTTTTTTATGAGGGACAATTCCTCTAGCAGAAGCCTTTAGCTTCTTGCCAGTTTTGGAAGAGTTCCGGGAACTGCAACAAGTTTTGCGTTCCGGTGTTTGTGGTCATCCTAAAACCACCTCTTTTTTCCAACATTTCAGAGAGTTGATTCAGCCCAAGTGCTGCCATGTATACTTTGCAAATTTGTATTACAACTCTTTTCTTGGACTCACACATACCCCTTCGGATTAAGGGGGGATGTTGGAACACCTAATCCCACATGGGTAGGTGTGGAATGCGAAAAGTCACAATGGAGTCCAAGTGACCTTGGAATATGAAACCAAGAGTCACACCATTGTACTATAAATGTACATCTTTGCATAATGGAAAATAAGAAAGCCTCACGCTTATCTTTCATTGTGTGTTGAGTCTCTTGTGTGTGTGTGTTTATCTTCCTCATACACCATGTGTGTGCTTAACATGGTGTTTAACATAAATGAGAAGCCTTTTCCTAAAATGGTTGAGGAAATAATTTTGGACATGGAATCTTCCTTAACTCCAGATTTGCAGCCACCAAGTTCCATTGAGTTACAAATTGTAGATGAAGAAATAGAGGTTGATAAACACATGAGAGTTCTCACACTATCCTTTCAAGATAATTTACTGTCAAAGTGCATCCCTGCTCATCAACTTGATGACCTTCACACAGTTTTCAGTCCACTTAATTAGAACACATCAGCTTGGAAAGAAAGATACACTGCAATATATGATGAGTCTGACAGTTCAAGTGATCATAAGCAAGGGGAAGAGTTGCTTTACCAGGGAAGTCCCAAATATAGCCAAGTGGAAGAAAGAGTAGTCCTGAATGAAGCCTATATATCAAACCCTCTAGATCAGGTATTATTCCAAGATCCATTTGTTGTTTTCCTTGAGAAATCTGAAGGAGTAGTGGGTTCTATCATAAACAAGTTGCTACCAAGAATGAGAAAAAACTTACGCACTACTGTCCGAAAACAAGCCAAATGGGAGTGGCCTTTCCATTACTTCAGCATCATGAAAGAACTAAACCAAAATCAACCATGCAATCATCTACTTGACTAGCTATACTAGAAAGAAGAGTTCACCAAATGAATGTATGCTGTGTATAGTTTAGACTAGGATAGGTAGATAGCTGTGAAAAATAAGCTCAGCCTTGTGAACATATTTTCAGTTTTAGATTGTTTGAAGGAAAAGTGAAAAGGCAGAAAATACAAAAACAGTAAAAAGTAGAGAAAGAGGGCAGTTTCTAAACAGAAATGGTACAGCCCCATACCCAAAAATAGTCATGCTGAAAGGGAGCAAGTCTAAATGCCGCTACTCGTGCTCAAATGTCTTGTTTAGTTATCTAGCCTAATCATAACTGAACATGTTTTAAATTTATTTGCTGATAAGTTAGTGAGTGGAAAATATGGTCAACATTTTGTAAGCTTGACTTATCAAAGAGAGTAGATTAGGAAAATATATTGGTTCCACATGCTCAAAACAAAACCAAAGAGGGAAGCGGGGATGAAAAACAAATTGTGCATCCTAGCCCCGTTTTTCCTAGTTTCCATTTTATGCAAAATAATATTTGTGTGCAGCTTGTCTTTCATGCCAAAAATACATGAAAAATCAAACTTTCTAATCCTGATTTGATCATCTTTTCAATTTTGAGTTTTAGATTAGAGAACAAAATCCTATCAAACAGCTTAATCTTGACAGTTGATCTAGCGTAGGAAGAGTAATGAAGGAGTTCATCAGTTTAATCTGAACTCCCGACATATATAAGTGTAGAATTAGATAGGTTCATTTTCCAAAAAGAAAAAATATATATTTTCAAAAGGGTTGCTAATCTAAACGCACCCAAAGGAAGGAAAAAATGTTAGGAAAGATAGTGGGGTAGGTAGAAATATCATTGATGCTAATCATGCTGTCATTTTTCAGAAGTAGCATCAAGGAAGAATGAAATTTGCACCAATGGATAAGGCATTGGTCTTCATAAGCCAAAGATCTGAAATTTTGGACACCTCCTGAAAGGGAGCTGCCCTCCCCAAATGGAGCCACTGTTAGTCATCAGTATTTTTCACTTGTTGGTGATGACTAGTTGTAACAACCAAGTTATCTAGCCGCTGATCAGAAATTTTTCAAATTTTCCAACTGGAAAACACCCATAAACTTTTTTTTCCTTCTTACCTTTCAGTTCACCAATGACGAGATGAAACCTCATTGTCAAAATCCTGCCTAGCCTCAGCCATACTAGTCTTCCCATCAGCTCTAAAAAAATAATACAAATCTCTCCAAAAGTCCCCCCTAAGTTAGGAAGTGGCGCTTTAGGCATTTTTCCCTTGGCAAACTATCCTAAAAATAAAGAACCTCCATGTGCTATAGCCCAGTCATAATAGACCTTCCCATTCCGCAAATAATGTTGGTTACAACCCTAGGTCGTGCCACTAATACACCCTCAGGTCTCAGCAATACATGAACCATAAGTCAAACTGATTCTAGGTGTTTTTACAGTGTTTTAATGGATATTTCAAGGATAGAGGCATACCAACATCTTAGAAGACAATATTTGGCTCCACATGAGAAGACAACTACTTCTCAATGTGATCTTGAGCCTGGGATGCAGCCACAGAGCAGAGAGTTTTTATTAAGCACTTGCGATCACAGTCTAAGCCTAAAAGGACAGTGAAAGGAAAAATAACACGTCAAAGAGCTGATGATATGACATGAAAGAAAAACCTCCTTCATCTATAAGCAGAGGGTTTGAAGACTGAAGAACCTCCTTCATTTCATAAGTAGAGGGTTGAAGACTAGGATCGCCTCCTTCATCTATAAGCAAAGGGCCAAAGGTAAAGACTGTTTTTAATTTTTTCACTAACTGTGAAGACAAAATTTAATGAACAGTGAGACAGTGACTAAGGTTTTCTGAAGTCAAATGATGATTAAAGGCAAAGGAGAAAACTCCATCAGCATGATTCATCAAACATCCTCTTTTGGACTGAGACAGAAGTTCAAAGGAAACCAAGCATTTGTCAAAGAAGGCCTCCTTCATAAGCAAAGTAAGGAGCCCATCATGGTTTGAAGATGAAAATAAATCATGGCATATGGCAAAGATTCTAAAGGGACTGCTCTCAAAAAGAGGTGAAATAAATTAAAGCCCAGACTTCTTGTAGACCTCCTTCACAGAAGAACTAAACGGCAGCTCTCCCTTATTCAATTTTCAAATCTAGAACATCATCACCTATCTTATCTCCTCGAAAATGAAAACTGGATCATTTTGTAAATCTGAGGATAAGTTGGTGGTTTTGGGGTTGGAGGCCTTTTGTAAACAGGATTTGCACTTACAGTGTCCAACAAGTTTTTTTACCCACGGTCAAAGAGAAGCTCAAATAGCACAAGTCATAGCAGATGAGCCATACAAAGACAAGAGGTGGGAAAGGGATATTAAAAATGCAGTTGAGCTTCTTATCCAGTAAAAAGGAAGTTGCACTCAAAGGGCACATCTATGATCTTTCATATGGTTCAGAGAATATTTTCTTTCCACAGTGCAGGTATCAAAAAAGGAAGACAACTTTTCTTTCCTAAATGAGAAGCAGTGAAATTTTTTTTATAATTTCTTGAAGAAATTTGTTTTACTTCAAAAAAGGGGTGAGGCTCACAAAGGAAATGATCATTTTCCACTATAATTTCTGTTTGGACAAAAGGGAGTCTCATTTGTGTTTTGGAAAGGGTACAAGCTTCAGGTTTTGGTTTTAACCCAAAGGCCTTTTCAAACATTTTTGAAACCTTCATCAAACACTTCATAGGGTATTTGATTATCTTTTCAAAAACAAGGGTAGTTTGACCGTTGCAAGCTCTTTTAAATTTCTCCATACACAAATAAAACACCTCTTTGCTGGTAAACCGGGTCGAAGAAGGAAGTTTTGGGCAAATTCATCGATTTTTCGGGCTTAAATACTATGCGGCGCGCCAGTACACCTACACGGCGCGTTCAGGCACACTTTTTCCACAGGAATACAAAGCCGCGCGGTGCGCCTGTAGGTGTTGGTCACGTCGGCCTGACCCGTGACCAACAACTGTTTTTGCGTGGAGCTCTCTAATTCTAAAGGTTCCATGCATGTCCAAGCGACCAAAATGCCTCCCAACCAATCTTAAAGCTGATCAAACTCCTCGAGAAAGGCTGCCATCGTGTTCCAAGGTATTTGTATGTATGTGCCTCTGCATTATATTCAGGGGTCCTAAGGTGATCACTTATGGTCGTTTGTCAAAAGACTAAGTAAGTGTTGAAAAATGAAACCTTTGGTGTAAGTCGAGTGTGTCGGTGTGAGAGGTTTTGAGCGATGTTGTTCTGACTAGTTGAAATAAAGGTGGTCATTCTTGTGAAAGGTGGTCATTCTTGCCTCAGAACCTAAAGCTGCACTTGAATACGAGATAAAGCTCCAATACTCATCAATTGAAAATAAGTGGGAACAAGGGGTGGTCCAAGGTGGTGATAAGGGTTGATAGTTTTGCTCAAAAAACTCGAGGTTGCGGTGTTTTGTTGCCCAACAGCATCGTAGTAAAAGTAATATATTTTGATAGATGACAAAGGGCCAATTAGGCTTGTCCTCAAAGCAATATTAAAGGTGGAAAATACTATTTGAGAAAGGAGAAAAACAGGGTTTAGAAAAGAAAAACAGTGACCCTAATTTCAGCTACAATGATCATTATATGAGTGCCCTTTTATTTTAGAAGTCCTCCTTGTGGTGAAGAATAGAGTCAAGGCTGCCAATTTGTCTATAAGCAAACTGTGGTGTATAACACTGTAATTTGTCATTTGGAGGTATTGTCAAAATCTGTGTGAGTAGTGAACACAAGAGCAGTGTATTGATTGTGAGAAATTTTTGTTGTTTGTCTGCTACAAAGTTGTATGTTCTCACACCAAAAACACAAAGAGCTGAGTAACCTTACCCAAACACAGTGACCCTTTGACTGTGTATATCTTTTATTGACTATGTGCTTATTATAGATTTATTTGTTGATTGGCATACAAAGTGGAAAGGCAGTGCTTTGGGAGGAGCAGGGACCTAATATCAAAGAAAACATTTTACACAGCTTTGAAACCAAGTTTACCTTGATCAAATAGTAATTGATAGGTGAAACAGAGTGGTGTTTGAAAAGACATTTCAAAAACCTTTTGAGGTAGTTTGGTTTTGCAGAGAGCATCTAGAGCAAGATGCCTCCCAAGCAGGATAGGAGGTGTGGCTTGAGAGATTCAATGACAATTTGGAGAAGAATTCGGAGAGGGAAAACAGGGATTTATACCTTCAAAGGAGAATGACGAGGCATTACAAAAAGTTAAATAAGTTTTCCCGACGCAAGTTGAAGGCTGCTCAAGAAAAGCTCAAGGAGGCTAAAGGGAAGCGCCCGGCATGGAAAGTGAGAAAATACACATCAGGACTTCATAGTTTGGCCTCTGCTTCACAACATGTTGCTGAGAACCCTTGAGAGTCATGCTCACCAATTTTGGGCATTTTTTGACATATTTTTGTTTTTTGGCATTTTTGGGTTTTTGGTTAAAACTCATAAGCTTCGCCATTTCAGTTTGGGGGATCAACAAAGGAGGAGAATGGTATAATTGGATGCCATAATTTTAGGAGCACACACTCAGTGATTTTCAGGACATTTGAAGATCATTTTCTCCCCCGAAATGGCGAAAAATGCCTGCTTTTTCTACACTCTGTCCGATCTATCAGCAAACCTTATTTTCTGGTTTTTTACACATAGGCCTATTTTTGGAGGACTTCTAAGCATCAGATTGGAAAAATTCTAGTTTCTCCAGAAATTAGACACATAGATATTTCCAACGAGCTATCATGAGCCTCGTTTCGACATCGGGAAGGCTGCCAAAAGTTGCCGGCAATTCATGGGACCTTTTGCTGATGTAATTTTTGAATACTTTTGTAAAATTTGGACCTTTAAAAACTAATTTTTCCTCATGTGCGTTTAGCTATTTTTGCACATGAGAAGTTATGAAAAGTCAATTTAATTCCCTCTTTTATCATTTTTTAGATATTTTATGAGATATTTTGTGCCTTGGGCTTTGCAAAGCCTCAAGGACAAGTTTAGATATTTATTTTGAACCAATGGCTAGCTAGTTGCCTTGGTTGGTTTTCCTCCTCTTTGGCCTATATATTCCAAGAGGATTCATTGTAATAGAAGGCTTAAATTTATGATAGAAGAAATATATGGTCATATAATCTTTGGAAGAAATACTTGTCTCATGCTCTTGGATAGTCTCTTGGATGTTCTTGGATGATGAAAGAGGATTGTTGTTGGATTCCATGACTTGGTAGAATGGTATAGTGTCTCTTTCTTTGTTTTGTTTTCTAGTTTTCATTCATGAATCCATGTTTCTTGCTTGCTATAGATTAGTAGAGAAAAAAATTGAGACATGCCCTTGGAGGCACCTCAAATTTCCTGTTTCTTCATAGCTTCCATGTTTTCTTCTTCCTTAGTCACATTAAAGAATTCTTGATTTCTCTTTAATAACTTAAGGATATTGTTGCTTATTTCATTCATGGTTTTATGCATGCTAAGTATGATTTACGGTACGCCCTGCTTACTCATGGCTAGCCATAGCTCCATCCATGAAATTTCTCTTTGACTGATTAGATTGTCATTTGTTGAACCAAGGAGGTCTTGTTCCGATCTTGCCCTTTGCCTAAGACTATGCAATCTTGTTTTCAAAGTGCCCAATAACTTGAAGTACTATTTTTAGGCATTTCGGCATAGTGATTTGAGTTGTTTGTCTGTCTTAAGTGTATTTCCCAAAGTTTGGTAGCCATTTACCAAAGTTAGAGAGTTATATATCTCTATGCATGGCTTGAATGTTTATTTCTATGTACTGATTAGCTTATAGTTACATTTCTCATGATTAATGGTTTGCCCTACCATGTTTATGTCATCTATTAAACTAGTTATGCTTGAAATCCTTTGTTGTTCCCAAACTTGATGTTCATTTTGTTCCATTTTGCCCAAAGATCCTTTCTACCTCGAATCAAATGGCCCTTCAGCATACTTATGTCACCGTACGATAACTTTTCTCAGAACTTTTCGACCCCATAGCCCGATTGATACGGGAAATATTTTTACCTATAGCATATCTTTGATCGATTTCATCCCTCCTGACGCCAAAAACCAAAGACAAAAAACCTGCTTCATAACTAGCCTAAAATCATAACACAATAAGCAAACACATGGATATCCCTTACACAAATAGAGAGAGCCCTCTCTGAGTCCAGGAAGGCTAGGTCCTTGGGCTCCAGAGGTTGGTTTGATGTTACATCGTCATTTGGCTTTCCAATCGGCCAAATCACGGGACACTAACATCAC
>JAXQQM020062032.1:0-52653 GCA_034641835.2 Pinus albicaulis
AGGTCATGTTGAGACCCATGATTTAAATTTGTAATATTCAATCATGTAAGGACTTGCTCAAATTTGTAAACCCACTTGGTTGGGTAGTTGAGTAAAAAATTGTTTAAACCCACTTGGTTGGGTATTTGAGTCTCATATGTAAATCCACTTGGTTGGATCTTTGATGTAAGTATGAGTCCTTGGTGATAGGAAGGTCATAGAGTCATGTACTTTATTGAAAATATGTTTGAACATTCGGCATGAATTCAGGGGGAGCATGGTAACTTCAGTGCACATCAGATCTACATCGCTCTTCTATCTACATGAGGAGAAAACAACCTTGTGTTGGTTTTGATCCGCCCTTTGCCCTTGATGTCAAAGGGGGAGAGTGACAAGGTGTTTGAATAGGGGGAGAATATCATTATTCTTAATGTATCTATCTGGTGTGGTCAAACACCATCATGGTTGACATCAAGTCCAAAGGGGGAGATTGTTGGCAATATGATGCAGAGTGTTGTCCTTGATGGCAACCCACTTGATGAAGATGATGGCAACCTACTTGATGAAGTTGTCCTTAATGCTTGATGAGTTTATTAATGATGTAAATCTGATGTTCTACAAGTAGCTCAGAAGTACTAGAGAAAGAAATATCAGTAAGGGCCAGAACAATGATGAAAAGTGTGTGTCATAAAGCATACGTGGGTTTGTTTAGGAGAAGTAGTGTATGCACACGGAAAAGTACGTGCCAAGTCGCGTATGCCCTTTTGCGCTCCAAATTTAGAATACCAAGGGGTGTTACCATGGTATTGACCCATTGTATTGAGCGCTTGATTATCTATTTGGTCCCGCCCAGGAATACCATCAGAAGTGGTGTGGTTTTGACTCATGGTATTGATAAAGGCTAAACCTATATAAGGAGAAGAAGATCATTGTGCAAAGGGGTGTGCAAGTATCTGGGCTTTAATGAATACCTCACTCTAAAGTTTATCTGTATGGTTGAACTCTATTCTTAATCAATAGATCTGAATCTGTGATGCACCTATGAATATGATGAAGGGTCAAAATCTCTAGATCTGGAATTGATGAATCTCTAAGATGATGTGAAAAGAAGTATTGAAGACCTGGCGCAAATTTGTTGAAGAAATTGAAGAAATCTGGGTAAGTTCATAGATCTGAACTGTTCCGCAAAAATTATCTTTTATAGATATATATGCAGGTTCCTTTCATAAAAAGCGCGTGTATACGTGGATCTGTTTAAACAAAGGCGCGTATGGGAAGTTAGGGTTTTTTTTGGAAAAATGCACAGATGTATATGCGAGTTAGCTTCATGAAAAGTGCGTATATACGCGGGTCTGATTAAATAAAAGCGCGTATGGTATCTGATCTAATGGTTGATCAAGGTTGAATGTGTTTCTGCATATCTATTCTAAAGTCTGGGTAATCTCTGATATTCTGGTTACATTGGTTTTACTGTTCTGTTGGAAGCAATGGTCAAAGTATTTTTGTTGATAAATGAAGGGTTGTGTTGAATCTGTTTGATCCAGTTTGAAAATTGATGAAACATGGTCTACAGTGGTGCTAAAGGTTGAATCCTTCAGTTAGGGGGTTGTAGCTCCCTTCCAAGTGAGGCTGGTAAACGAGAGAAGAGGGTTGTAGCTCCCTTCCAGGAGATGCTGGTAAACGAGAGCAGGGGGTTGTAGCTCCCTTCCAGGAGAGGCTGGTAAACGAGAGAAGGTTGTAGCCTTCTGCAGGTGGGTGCCTGCGTGCTGGTATGAGTCTGCGCTAGTACATGGTTGTATGATGTTTTCTCTATAATAAAAAATTGAAGGCTGAGACAACGACAGCAGTGGTTTTCTCCCAACTTGGGTTTCCACCTAAAATCCTGGTGTTCATGTGTGTTGCTTATGTGTGATGGTTTATTCTGTTATTACTGCACATGCTTACTGTTAAATAAACATCATATGAATGAATGTTGCAAAGATCTAAGTTAAGAAATATTTGTATAATAAGATCTATGTGCATACGCATGTTTTATTAAGGATAGCCGTGTGTATACGTGAGTTGGCTTCAGGAAAGTAGCGTATGGGTTTTGAAGTAAGGAAAAGTAAAAAGATTTTAGTTTGCCCTAAATACTGATTCACCCCCCCTCTCAGTATTTTTTCCCAACACCGCATACCAAGGTGAATCCAGAAACATTTGTTCAATAGGAGGGGATGTGCATTCTTCCTGTTCTTCTAAGGCATCAACAAAATTTATATCTAAAGCTTGGAGGTTGGTTTCAGCCATCAGCCTTGCAAGTCCTTGTCCTTTAACTTGTTTGGTAGGTCAGATTTCTAAGTCATATTCTAAGATGATAGCGATCCATTTTCCCCTTTTACCATCGAGATCTTGGTTCAAAATGTCCTTGACAACAGTATTAGGGACAAAAGCTATGACATGAGAATGCAAGATGTAAACTCGGAAATCTTTCAGTGCTTTGACTAATGCGAAGGCCTGTTTTTCCATGATGTTGTATTTCAAGGGAGCATCTCTTAGGTATTTGCTGAAAAAGGCTATGGAATGCTCTTGCCCGACTGTGTTTTTTTGCAACAATACAGCAGCTATCGTTTGTTCCGAGGCAAATGAAAAAATGTAAAAATCTTTGGTGAAATCAGGACTTATCAATACTGGTGTTTCAGTCAGGGCCCTTTTAACAATTTCAAAAGACTTTTTCGCTTCTGTGGTCCATTTAACCCTGACCTCTTTCTTCAACATATTTGTGATATCCCTCAGGAGTTCGGCAAGGTTTGGGATGAATCTTCTCAAGAAATTTATCTTTCCGATAAAGGACTGCAACTCCTTTATGTTTCTGGGGTGAATTATTTGCAATATGCCTTCAATTCTTTGGGGGTCTATTTTTATTCCCTCTTCCGAAATGATGTGACCTAGGAGTTCTCCCTCTTCTAGACCAAAAAGTGTTTTCTTGGGGTTAAGGGATAAAGCATATTTTCTACATTTGTTAAAAACCTTTCTTAAGTGTACCAGGTGTTCTTCATCTGATTTAGAATATAATGTAATATCGTTGAGATATATGACTATGAAAAAACCTATGTCTTCTGAGAATGCTATGTCCATGGCTCTTTGGAATGTAGCACCAACATTCATCAATCCAAAAGGCATTTTAACGTACATAAAGGTGCCCCAAGGTGTAGTGAAAGTTGTTTTGTGTTGATCAATGGGGTAAACCAGCACTTGGTTATAACCAGAAAAACCATCAAGCAATGAGATCCTTTAAGAACCTACTACATTTTGAAGTATGTGGTCCATTTTGGGCAAAGGATAGTTGTCCTTCAGACAAGCCCTATTTAGGTTTCAGAAATCTATACAGAGTCTGATTTCTCCAGTCTTTTTCCTAACTGATACTAGATTTGAGACCCATTCAGAGTACCGGAGAGATACGATTATCCCAGCATCATACATCTTTTTGATTTCCTTTTCAACCAAAGGTAGTAATATTGGGTTTATCCTTCTTAACTTCTGTTTGAAAGGCTTCTGGTTTTCTTTGATGGGGATCTTATGTTGGATGATGCTTGTGTTGTATGATTTCAAATCTTGGTATCCCAATGCAAACACATCTTTAAATTCTTTAAACAACTCGATGTATTTATGTTTTATGTGAGGTGGAAGGGTTTTGGATAGTTTGACCTTTCTAGGTTCCTCCGAGCTTCCTATGTTATATTCTTCTATGTCGACCTCAGTGGATTTCATTTTTGGCTTTTTGGCCACATCGTTAAAATCAAACAATTCCTCTAGAGGTGCAAGCCCTCTGGGTATGGTGTCATTTTCACAATGTAAGACTTCGAGTTCTCTTGGGTCAATGTCCTCTCCTATCTCAGTTCCAGATGAAGGATCTATCAGGTTTAGATCTTTCCAAGAAGGTAGATTTAGCTCTTGGTCCCTATTGTGGCTGTATTCCTTTTCTTCATTTTCTAGGTCTTTTCTAGTTCCTTCAAATTCATTCCTAGATTGTAAGAAGTCATCAATTTGATCATCATCTTTGAATATTTGCTAATGATCAATATTATCTGGTACAGTAGGGCGATGTTTGACCTGAATGCTATATTTCTCACTTAGACATGGTGTTTGGCCATTTCTTGCAGCAAAGGCGAGTTCATTTTCCAGACTATTTTGAATCCTAGGGATATAAGTGAGTTCACACTTCTCAAAGGTTTTGAGGATGTCTAAAGCTGCATTTCTGTATTCCCTTAGTCTTGGGTTTTTTGCTGAATATTCACCTTTGATTTTCCTAATTACAAGTTTTGAATCTCCCTGGGCTGATACTTTTTTGGCGCCTAAGTCCTTAAGTATGTGCAGACCAATGAGAAGGGCCTCATATTCTGCAATGTTATTAGTACATTGGAATTCTAATCTGAAAGAATGAATTTCATTAGTATTTTGTATCCAGATACCGGCCCCCGAACCAATTTTGCCACAAGAACCATCAAAGCTTATAATCCAAAGAGCTTCCTTTTCATACAAGATACTAAGCAGTTTTTCAGGCTTCTTGGAGCTTTGTTCATTGGTTTCTATGTTCAGTAATGGGAAGTGTGTTTCTGATGGTTTGAAAACCTCTTCATTTTCTATTATCTGCTTGTCCATATCACTTTCATTATATAAGATAAAAGAATCTAAATTGGAATGAATGGAATAAATGGGAGTGTTGTTCGGCTTATCCCGGTTACTAACCATGTATTTCATGTGAGTCTCTTGGTATAATCTCCTAGTCTGGTTGAAAACGGGGATGGTAGCGAATGACATATCCATTTGAAGATTACCTTGTATTTTGGCAGACCATGCCCTTGATAGTAGCATTCCATACTTAGGAGGGATATCGGCCACTACTACGTCCATGACTAAGTTTTTCTCTGGTAGTTGTGTTAGAGCAAAATCTAGGTTCTTTATTAGACCTAAACATTTGACCTGACTTGAGTCAAAGGAATACAGGTTTTTGTAGGGTTGAGTTACTTCTAGTCCCAGGTTTTCCATGACTGCTTTAGGCATGAGGTTATGGGAGGCACTAGAATCTAACATGGCATTATGTAATATCTTGTCCTGTATGTTTAGGCTCACATAGAAAGGAGAAACAGATCCTTCTTGGTATTGACCTTCTATTTTCGGGCCGAATAAGAGCTCGGGTTTGTCGTTAGTTAGATTTAAAGTATCTGCCTTGCTCCCTATGTCAAAAAATTTGAAGATTTGAGATCTATACCTATCTACAGTTATTAGCTCGGTAAGGGGTATGGTAATTTTTATTTTGGAAATTTCCCCTTCGAAACTAAAAGGAGTTTGTAGTTTTGGCAGATTTGTTTCAGCTTTTTCGGACATGAATTTTTCTATGCTCTTAATTTGCTAACTCTGGTTCGTGACTTTGTTTGACACATTCAACTCGGGGGGTTTTGTAGAGGTACTAGGAGTACCTGAGCCAAGACTTGCCTGAGTAGCTTTATCTTTTTTTTGGTCAATTTTCTTGGCCACAATTTTGTTGCTATCCATGGCTTTTTTAAGGATGGTATTGGAGGTTTTAGCAATGTCAGGGCTACCCTTCTTGGAGTGGTCTTGGTTTTTTCTGCTTCTAATGTTATACTGCCTGTGAGCTTCTATAATGGCATTCTGAAATTCTTTGGCAGGATCTTCGAGATCTTCATAGTTGGGTTCGTCTTAACCTGGAGAGAATAACTCTTGCTCTTCTGTTGTGAGGTAAACCTCAGTCTCATTATCAAAACTTATGAGGTTCCAATGATTTTCATCAATGGGTTCAGTATCCCTATCTTCTTCATCAACATAGTTTTCGTTGAAGGATGGTCTGGTTTGCTGGTCATTTCCTCTTAGTTTATTTTGAGACTGGTCTTTTCTAAAGCCTTGGTTCCAATTTTGAGGGTTTGGTTGGTTGTCCCTAAGAGGTAATTTTTCACTCATTTTTTCCCACATCTTTGTCATGGATTTGACCAGGCCATCTATTCTAGGATCTAGGGCAAGGGATGAAGTGGAGACCTCATCTCTATATGTGACTTTTTTTTTCCGATCTGGTCTTAGCTCTTTTTTTTGCTACGTTGGCTTCTGCTTTTACGACTATCTGTTGCATTTCCTCTAAGGTGGGGGGGTCTTTGTCTCTTAGATGATAAGTCATGTCTGGATCAAAATCCTCGGGGAAATTTTCCAAGGCTGAACCAAGTGGGGGTTTGAAGTGCAGTGGAAGGGTTAAACCTAGTGCAATATCCTGGACACTTTCCCCATTTTCCCGTTTTATATTGTTATATTCTAATAGGATTTGAATAGGGTTCTTTTGGACTTCCCACTTGTTTTTGAAGACTTGATATAGTTCTGGGATGTTGTGGATGCTGCTTGGAGGCAAGCTCTTAAACCATGTTTTAGGTTCTCCGCCCAGGATTTGGGCAAACATTCTCATTCTGACAGTTTCGTCTTGTACTTCCAAGTATTCAAAAGCATCGCTAATCCTACTTACATGCTATTGAGCTGTGGCAGTCTCTTCTCTGGTAAAGTGTGGGATTTTGGCTTGATATTCATGTGGTAAGGGAGCCAAAGGCTGTGGTAACACCAAAGGTGCATACCAGGCTGCCATGACGGGAGCTAATGGATGATGTACAAGATTAGGGCTTGTGGGATGGGCAGAGGTGGTTTGAACAGTAGTGGTTTGGATGGGTGTGGCAGAAGTACTTGGACTAGTAACCTAGTTTTGAGAAGATCTGGGATGGTATGAGCCAAAGTGATGGAGAAGCTAAAAGTCGGGAGGTGTGGTAGGTGAGGCTTCTCTTCTAGGATTTTGTGGCAGATCTAGGGGCTCAAGATCATCAAAGTTTATCTTACTTTGTGACTTGCTTCTAAAAAGAGTTTTTGCTGATTCTAAGTCAAAAGAGGAATCTGGTAAGGTAGTAAGATGTTCAGGTACTGATCTTGTTTTATGGATGGACCTATTGGTAGCTAAGTTTCCAGTTTCGGAAGCTTGCCACAGAATCTTCTCTGGGCCGCCTACTATGATAGGGGGATTTGGGTCTGGATGAGATCTGGTGTTGATTCTTTGTGAAGCCAGATTTCGGGTCTAAAGTTTAGAGAGGATAGTACTTGTGAATTTTTTTGGATAGATGGCCTCTCTAAAGTTTTCCTAATGTGAAGGATGGTCAAAACTAAAAGGGATGGACTAGTGGAGTCACCAGGTGGATTTCTTATGAAAACTATGGTCCACCACCAACACTATCAAAGATGATTTGGGAAAAAGTTTTGTAGCCAAATTTGAAATGGACACTTGCAAAGAAGAGTGATTCACTTGGTTTCAACAGTTTTCTAGGCTGCATGGACAAGCTAATGGTTCTCTTGGCAAGAAGGCTTCTGCTGATCTCCTATGTTTAGGTGAGGCTTTTCTGAATTGCTAATTTATACTTAGTTTTTCACTGATTACAGAGCTTCTATCCTAAGTTTGAGTTTTGGAAGGATGAGTGAGCAGAAAGGTATGGTTTATGAAATTTTTTTGTTTTTTATGGAATTTTTAGGCCTACTAGAGGCTAGTGGAGTCGCCAGGTGGAACTTGATTGTTTTTGTAAAGACGTAGCTATGGTCCACCACCAGTAACTAGGGTAAAGCCAATCTGGGAATATTTTGGGGTTTTTCTAAGTTTTATGTGTAGCCTATGGTTTATCTAAAGTATTCTAAACTTGTTTCGACACTTTGCTAGGGTGGCGATAACAAAAAGAGTTTACTCTAAATGGTTCTACAGACTACTTGCCTGCAAGGTTTGGAAGAGCTTCCTATGACTGAATCATCATTTTGCTAAGATGGTGAAAAAAGTTATATTCTACTCTTCTAAGTTTGTTTGAGATTTTGAGCATTCCTAAGGGATACCTAGGATGTTTTGACTCAAAGTCCCACCGTGATCACCATTATGTTAGTGAGTGGTGGGATAAGTCAATCAGATAGTAGCCTAGAGTTTAGTAAAGTATTAAGGCCTACTGGAAGCTAGTGGAGTCACCAGGTGGATTTTTAGTTGTTTTTGAGGTATATGTGTATGGTCCACCACCAGTACTGACAAAAACCAATATAAGGGAGTTTTTTGTGGTTTTTCTGAGTTTTTATGTGCAGCCTAGTATGTAAGAGTTTTATAAACTTGATTCATCACTTTGCTAAGATGGTGAAACAGAGAGTTTACTCTAAATGTTTCTAAAGGCTGATGGTCTAAGTTAAATGTTGAAGGACTAAAAATTCTATAAGAGTTTGCTAGACTGTCATGTACTCAATAGGTCCCACCATGATCGCCATTATGTTAGGTTCCCGTGATTTGGCTGATTGGCAAGCCAAATGACAGTGTAACATCAAACCAAGCTTTGGAGCCCAAGGACCTAGCCTTCCTGAACTCAGAGAGGACTCTCTCTATTTGTGTAAGGGATATCTGTGTGTTTACTTATTGTGTTCTGATTTTAGGCTAGTTATGAAGTAGGTTTTTTGGTTTTGGTTTTTAGGTTGTGAGGGATGAAACTGATCAAATATATAAGATAGGTAGAAAGATGTCAGATCAACTGGGCTATGGGGTCGAAAAGGTCAAGAAAGCTATCAGACGATGATACAAGGCTGTTGAAGGGTCGATTTGATTTCGAGGTAGAAAGGATCTTTGGGCAAAATGGACATCAAGTTTGTGAACAACGAAGAGTTTCAAGCATAACTAGTTTAATAGATAACATAAAAATGGTAGGGAAAACCGTTAATCATGAGAAATGCAACTATAAGCTAATCAATACATAGAAATACAAATTCAAGCCATGCATAGAGATATATCACCCTCTAACTTTGGGAAATGGCTATCAGAATTTGGGGAAAACACTTAAGAAAGACAAACAACTTAACTTACTATGCCGAAACGCCTAAACATAGTATTTCAAGTTATTGGGCACTTTGAAAACAAGATTGGCATAGCTTTAGACAAAGGGCTAGATCAGAACTAGGCCTCCTTGGTTCAACAAAATGATAATCTAATCAGTCAAAGAGAAATTTCATGGATGGAACTATAACTAGCCATAGGTAAGTAGGGCATATCGTAAATCATACTTAGCATGTATAAAGACATGAATGAAACAAGCAACAATATCCTAAATTATCAAATAGAAGTCAAGAATTCTTTAATGTTACTTAGGAAGAAGAAAACAAAGAAGCTATGAAGAAACAGGAAATTTGAGGTGCCTACATGGGCATGTCTCAAATTTGTTCTCTACTGATCTATAGCAAGAAAGAAGCATGTATTCATGAATGGAAACTAGAAGACAAAACAAAGAAAGAGACACTATACCATTCTACCAAGTCATGGAATCCAACAACAATCCTCTATTCATCATCCAAGAACATCCAAGAGGCAATCCAAAAGCATGAGACAAGTATTTCTTCCAAAGCTTTTATGACCATATATTGCTTCTATCATCAAGTTCAGCCTTGTTTACAATGAAAGCCTTTGGAATATATAGGCCAAAGTGAGGAAAACCTCATGGTTCAACTTGCCATCGCATTGGCCTAATCAAAATATCTAAACTTGTCCTTGAGGCTTTGCAAAGCCCAAGGCACAAAATATCTCATAAAATATTTAAAAAATGCTAAAAGAGGGAATTAAAGTTAATTTTCATAACTTCTTATGT
Source organism: Pinus albicaulis (assembly GCA_034641835.2). NCBI lineage: Eukaryota > Viridiplantae > Streptophyta > Pinopsida > Pinales > Pinaceae > Pinus > Pinus albicaulis. The sequence goes on from JAXQQM020062032.1 coordinate 9,648, forward strand.
GCAAAAATAGCTAAACGCACATGAGGAAATATCAGTTTTTAAAGGTTCAAAATTTACAAAAATATTCAAAATTTACATCAGCAAAAGGTTCCCTGACTTGCTGGCAACATTTGGCAGCCTTCCTGATGTCAAAACAAGGCTCATGATAGCTCATTGGAAAGCTCTGAGTGTCTAATTTATGGAAAAACTAAAATTTTCCCAATATGATTCTTGGAAGTCCTCCAAAACAGAACCTGTGTGTAAAAAACTAAAAATTACAGTCTGCTGATAGACCGGGCAGAGTGTGCAAAAAGCGAGCATTTTTCACCATTTCGGGGGAGAAAATGATCTCCAAATGTCCTGAAAATCATTGAGTGTGTGCTCCTAAAATTATGGCATCCAATGATACCATTCTCCTCCTTTGATGATCCCCCAAACTGAAATGGCGAATTTCATGAATTTTGACCAAAAACTCAAAAACGCCAAAAAACCAAAGTATGTCAAAATTTGCCCAAAATCGGTGAGTATGACCCTCAAGGGTTCTTAGCAATATGTTCTGAAGCAGTGGCCAAAATCTCAAGTCCTGATGTGTCTTTCTTCACTTTCCATGCTGGGCGCTTCCCTTTAGCTTCCTTTAGCTTTTCTTGGGCAGCCTTTAACTTGCGCCGGGAAAACTAATTTAACTTTTGGTAATGTTTCGTCATTCTTCTTTGCAGCTCTAAATCCCTGTTTTCCTTCTCCAAATTCTTCTCCAAATGTTCATTGACTCTTTCAAGCCATGCCTCCTTATTGTTTTCTATCTCCTATTCAAACAATGCTGTGAGAGGGGTGGATTGGAGAAGGGTATTTTCTTCCTCTTTTTGTTTCTCAATGGCTCTTTTAAGCCCTATGGTTTTAGGCCTTTTTCGCCTAGGCTGGCCTTCTTCTTCACTTTCATCAAAATCGCCTATGAGCTCATCCAACCTTGCTTGGGCTTTGGAAGCCTCTTTCTTGTACTTGGCTGCTCGTGTCTCGTAGACAACCATATGGACACTCATTTTCCTATTTTGGATTTCTAGAAAATGATTGAAATTCCTTGCCCTATGAAGATAATTTTTCAATGCATCAATTTGTCTCTATATTTGGATCAAAATGTTTTCTAGAATGCGGGCCTAATCATCACTGTCATCGCTTTGGATCGAGATGATATTGAATGCACTCTCCTGCTCATGACTTCCTTCTACCTTGCCCTTCCCTTTACTTTGGGAGGCTATTCTTGTGCTCTTCCTCCTAGGAAAATCAATTATAGGCCTCTTAGGCAATTTACCTTTGCTTCGAAGATCTCTTGTCACATTTGGAGTGACCACCCTTGGCATTCTTTTCCTAACTGTCTGGGACTTTGTATTTTTAGGAGAGGAAGGCATGATTCCTTTACCTTTGTTTCTTTGCCCTTTTTCTTCTTGAAACTGTTGTTCTTCTTGAGGCTGCTGTGTATCTTGAGGAGGCTGCTGTGTGTCTTCTTTAGGCTGCCCCTACTCCTCAATATCATGTTGTTGCCCTGCATCACTTTCCTGCTGCCCTTGGTCATCATCCTTATGCTGTTGTTCAAACTGTTGCCCTTCCTCTCCTTGCTGCTGTTCAGCACTCTCCTCCTCTTGTTCATGCTGCTGCTCACTCTTAGTTTGCTACTCTTCATCTTTTCCTTCATGTTCATGTCCTTCCTCCTCCTACTGGCCACTCCCTTCTCCTTCTCCATGCTCTTTTTCCTGTTCTGTAGTGAATTTGAGCTTTCTAGGAGTAGGTCTACTAGAGGAAGGTGAGGGGCGATGAGTAGGAGATGTAGGGGATGTATGGACTGGAGGGACAGTGGAGAAATCTGGGTGACTGATGAAAACATCCCAAGAGACCTCTCTCTTTTCAAGCTGGTGAAGGATGATGATTTTGATGAGAGAGTGATGGAACAGAGAGGCTATTTGTTGTGATGGAGGCTTCTTTTGGATAGAGGAGGCCATTTTATCAATGCTTTTGCACAAGAAGAAAAGAAGATTCAGCAGCCCGGTCCTTGTGAAATGCATCAACATTCGGATGTGGTATGCATAAACTTGGGAGAATCTCCACTCACAAGTGAAATACTTCATGATAATCTTCATGAGGGGGGCATAGCTGGCTAGAAGATAAGAGAAAGGGAAAATAGAAGGGCATGATTCTCTATTCTCAGGCTTGAGGAAGGGTTTGTAGTCATCTAAGTCCAAATAGCTTTGTTTAAGCCACTTCTCGCCAATATAGGGAATTTTAGTAGCCTTGGATATGGATCTCGGGGAGAACTTAAAATCAAGGCCTGCCAACTGAAAATGTTTGTCTCTAAATCTCAAAGTGCACATATGTGTTAAAGGAGAGAAACTTTTGACTTCTTGTACCCTTTGGAAAAAACCCAAGCACCCCACCTCACGGAAATTGAATAAGATTGATGGGTGTGCATTGACCTCTTCGGTGGAGATAGGCTCATACCTCTTGTGCAACCCACTCCTGCTATCCTGTCTGGGAGGCATCTTGACTTGGATGCGCTTCTGCAACACCAAAATGCCTCAAAGTTTTTTGAAATGTCTTCTTCAAACAAACTCTGCCTTCCCTGTCAACTTACTATTTGATCAAGCAACAATGGTTTCAAATGCTATGTGAAATGCGCTCCTTTGCTATTAGGTCTATGTTCCTTCCAAAAACTGCCTTTCCATGCCTTTGTATATTAATCAACCAATAGTTATAATGAGCACACAGTCAACAAAGATAAACACAGTCAAAGTGACTTTTCTGTGTTTGTGGTTAGGTCACCCAGTTTCTGGTGTTTTTAGGTCAATGAGACAACTTTGTTTTGGATAAAGGAAAAAAAAAATATTTTCAATTCACAACACTGCTCTCTTCTTTGTAGGCCACTCAACCAGTAGATTCAACAACATAAACACAGTCAACCAAAAAGTATATACATAGTCAAGGTCACTGTGTAATAGGATAAGGTAACAGAGCTTATTGTGTTGGGTGTCAGCTCAATAGACCTGTAGGAGTTAAATAACAATAAAATCCTCTTCAACCAAAATACTGCCCTCTTTATAGTTCTCCATTTCTCATATCCAGTTTTGACAATACCTCTGAATTGTAATGGTAGCTTTACTCACTGACTATGCTTTATGGAATGGAAAGTTAAAACACTGTTTTTGCCCCTTTAACACATAGAGGAAAATTTTGACCAATGACCAAGTAACATATGTATGACTTCCATGTCTGAAATTAAGACTACTGCTTCATTTCTTAAATACTGAGTTTCTTCTTTTAAAATAGTGCCTCCATCTTTATCATAGCTTTGAGGGTAGTTTAGTGGGTTTTTTCATGTCAACCAAGACTCACAATCTTTACTGTTTCACTTCTATCCAACATAACCACAGAAAATATTGTTTTTTAAATAAAAACACAAACCTCAAACTTGTGATTTCACGCCGTGAGCTTCATCTCTTTCACTCTCTCCTAGCAGTCTTAAAAGAGCAATAAGGCACATAGAATACCTTTGAAATCGATGATGATGTTTCTTGTGGAGTTTGGTCTGCTTCAAGAGTTGTTTGGAGGCACCTCGAACATTGGATTCATGTGTGGCATGTTTAGAACAATAAAACGCCGTGCAAAACACCTTCGGGTCACTTGTCGGGCCCTTGTAACCAGAAACTACAGGCGCGCCGCACAACTTCATTTTCCTGTGTAAAATGAGCACCTAAACGCACCGCGCGATGTTACAGACGCGCCACGCAGTTCAAAAATCCCCAAAACTCTGTGTAATTTTCTCCAACTCTTTTCTCCAATCTCCAGGACAGCAAGAGGGGTTCTGTTGGTGCTTTGAGATGTGAAAAACGCGGGGGAAACGGTCTTCAAATCTTGTATTTGAAAAAAAAAAGGGAAAACCCTTTGGTGTACTTAATGAGGGTGTTTGAAAGACATTTAAAAGGCCTTCGTCTTTAAAATCAAAACATGAAGTTCCTACCCTTTGTGAGATCATAGCTAAGACTCCTTTTCTTTTTCTCAAAATAAAATCATTCCAAGGGTTAACTTTGTTCATTGTGTTCATATATTTGAAAAAATGACCTTTGCCACTGTTGACACCTTTGGTGAAATTTTTAACATGGAAAATCCACTCAAGATCTGTCAAAGAGCATTGAAAACTGCTTTGTCATTTTTCAAGGAGATGGCCTGTCTTATTCAACTTGGTTGACAGCTTCTGCTTCTAGGTGTTTCATCAGCTCTTCCTCCAACTGTAGGTGCCAAAACTTAGTTGCATTCATTTAGACTTTGTCATCTTCTGTCTATCAAGAAGGGCGCTTCTTCTAACACCTTTCCTCTGCTCAAAATGTACCAGCAAGGTACCTTTGACCTCTATTATAGAAGCAGGCCTTTATTTGAAACAGTGGTGTGTATCATTGTTTTTGAAAGTTGTTATAGAACCTGGAGAAGCATGCCATAATACCTCTTGCAATTTATGAACAAATGTGTTTAGTTGAAATACCTCCTTCGGAAAGCTAACTATAATTTTGCCTTCTTGTCCACTGTGATGATCTATCTAAAAGACATTCTTTCATGAATAGGAAGATGAGTACCTTTTGACAAACATTTACCATCATTGTCTTGTGTCATGACCTGTCCCTTAATCATCAGCAAAATTGTGTTATTTGGGCTTTAGACTGCTTTTTTTAAAGAGACCTTGATAAGAGACAATTTTAACCTCTTGGATCACAGTGGTACCCCTGCTTTCCTTCTTTGTTTCTTACATCACTTCTCTGTTTCAACTGTCTCCTATTGTGTTTACAATTTGTCTGTCAGTCAGTGGAAGCTCTAGAATCAAGTACTGCTCTAGCCCTCTACTTATGAATGAAGGAGACCCTTTACTTGGCGAAATGTCTGATGTTTCTCTTGACCTTCTGTCTCAGTTAAATGCAGAATGTTTGATGAATCAAAATTTTAGTGATTTATCTTATACCTCTACCTTAACTCATCATTTTAATGCGGAGATCTTCATTTTCTGTTCCACTGTACTTCAAGTTTGTCTTCTCTGTTAGTGAAAAACTCAAAAACAGACTTTACCTTTGGCCCTCTACTTATAGATGAAGGAGACTCTCCAGTCTTCAAACCCTCTGCTTATAGATGAAGGAGGTTCTTAGTCATGCCATATCATCAGCCCCTTGACAGTGTTGCTTTTCCTTTTACTGTCCTTTCAGGCTTTAAATGTGGTCGCATGGGCTTGATAAAAATCTCTTTTATTTGTAACTGTATCTCAGGCTCAAGATCACATTGAGAAGCAGTTGTCTTCTCATGTGGAGCCAAAAATTGTCTTCTGAGATGCTGGTATGTTTCTGTTCTTGAAATATCCATCAAACACTGTAAAAACACCTAAAATCAGCTTGACTTATGGTCTATGTATTGCTGAGACTTAATGGTGTATTAGTGGCACAACCTAGGGCTGTAACCAACTTCATTAGCAGAGTAGGAAGGTCTGTTATGACTGGTATATAGAAGATGGAGGTTTTTGGCTCTTAGATAGTTTGCCAAGGGAGAAATGCCTTAAAGCGCCACTTCCTAACTTAGGGGAGACTATTTGAATAGATTTGGATTGTCTCTTTAAAGCTGATGGGTAGACTAGTATGGATGAGGCTAGGTAGGATTTGATAATGAGGTTTCATCTCGTCATGGGCAGACTGAAAGGTAGGAGGGAGAAAAAGTTTTATGGGTGTTTTCCCAGCTGGCAAATTTGACAAATTTTTAGATCGGCTATTGGAAAACTTGGCTGTTACAACTAGTCATCACCAACAAGTAAAAAATACTGATGACTAACAAACTGCGTTATTTTAGCCAGGGATTTTTTCATGTAGCAGTGTTTTCCATGTATCATGTATATCTTCCATTGAGGCTATATTTCTTGCTTGAGTGACTCTTTCCTCAAGTATTTGTATCTCATTGCTGCTATATTATATATTTATTGGCTAAACATATCTTCATGTGTTCTGGGTTATAAGAATATCGTTGTCATCCCATTACATGTGCTTACATTGTTGTAGTCCCTCATCGGGCACTTTTAGAGGACATCTAGGAGTGGGAGACCTGTTTAACCACCCTAGAGGGATTTATTTGGAGCCTCCTCTTGGATTTAGGCCTTATATGCATTGATCTAAGGGATCCAGGTCATGGTTTCAATTCTTGTGGCATCCATTACTGGAAAATGCGTTTTCCAGTCATGCCTTGCTAGTTGTTCTAGATTTGGGATATTATAGCTGCATTCATGAAGCAATGGAGAAGAGGATGATAGATGGTAGGCATCTTGAGATGGGAAATATTTTCCCTTTCAAGATGACTCTTTCTCAATGAGCATCTCACAGCTCAAAGAGAAATTTATACTTGCAACATATCCAGAACCTTATTGGTTTTGGAGGGCCATTGATGAGAAGGAGGTCCCATGGGAAGATCTCAGTGGAGGTGCACTTCAACATATCATGAAGTGCAAGGTTCTTCGACATTTTGAGGATTTTGGTGTCCTACAATGGGAGGATACCAAGTTTTTGCAGAATGAGATCCATCATCCACATTGGGATGAATGGTTGATGATATGGAACAAGGGGTTTCCAAACCACTTGCAGATATATGATACTGGGTAGCAAGAAGCATGGCTGCGTTGGTTTCTCTTGGGTGAGTATGGTTACCACCAAATGGGTCAAATTTCCCTGATTCATGCCTTACACATCACTGGAAGAATGCAGAAGAAAAAGGCATGGTTACTTTGGTTGTTGATGAGATATTTTGGACATCACATGATATATCTTGTGTCCTTGTATTTACTCTTGTTTGGGATATGTCTCATGTCTTTACATGTATTTCTGTTTGGGATGTATCTCATGTTCATGTATGTACTTGGGTTTGGGAGAAAGTATAATTCTCACCTGACATGGCATAAGGGAGCTTGTTTGTATTATGTTGATGAGACATTTCACATGTCCATTACTATACTGTTGCTCCATGACTTCATCATGATGATGCAAGGAGGCAGCAAGAATCCTTGTTGCTATGTTTACTACCGGGGGAGTATGGACTCAATTCTTCCCATACATTGCATAACATTATTTGAGGATGGCAACAAGAGGCCTTACAACGTTGGCTTCTGTTGCAGGATTATGGTCATTGCACATGGTATGATGATGATGTGATGGGGCATCAAGATGCCTTATTAAGTTTGCTTCTCTTTAGAGAATATGGTTACTAAATTTGGTACAATGATGATGTGGTATGGTAGCAAGAGGAGTTGTTGTGGTGGGTTCTATTGAGAGAATATGTCTCTCACATTTATATTGATGCAGATTTTGCATGACAACAAGAAGCATTGTTGCGGTGGCTTCTTTTGAGAGAGTATTGCTCTCGTGTGTTTTCATGATGATATAGCATGGTAGTAGAAGGGTTTTATGTGTTGGTTGTTATTAGGAGAATATGTTTTGACATTGTTCATATTTTCCCATATGTCTCTACTTCTTGTTTTTCACCATGTTGATGTGATGTTTGATTCCTACATGGCCAATAGGACTAATGATGAGAGCATTGACAGATGCAATCTATTTTATGTATCATGGGTTGGAGAGATAGTTCATGAGTTGGGACTTTCCACTTTGGGAATGAATCACTTCATTTTGTGTATCTCATGTGTAGAGGAGATATTTGGTCATCATATGGTTGCAACTTGGAGATTCATTGATGTTGGAGGCCATTCTAGACATTCTAGAGAGGCATATTTGGAGCTGGACATGCATGACACATTGTGACAAATGGGGAGACCTTCCACATGAGGATGCCATTTTGAGGGAGGATGTTTTTTGTAGCATCCAATTTTGCAATTGCTTATGGACAAGGAACATTTTTCCAGGGAGGACTGTAATATTCCCAATTTTCCACAAGATAATGGGAATATTATAGTTCTTAATTTTCATAATTAATTAAGTAAATAAGAGGGTGGAGGGACCCACAAACCCCAAATATGAATAAAATCCACTTTTGATGTGTGTATGTGGATATTTCAGATATAGATCTACATTATGGATTAGTGGAGAAACTTCTTAATGTCAAAGGAGTGGAGTTCATGTCTCATCAATGAGATAGATCATGGAGGTTGAATCAGTCAACTAAGATCATGGAAGGAATCAAATGTAAGATCATATATCATTGATGATGAGATGATGGAGGTGTTAGGAATCTATAAGTTGCAATATTGGAAAATACAAACTGCAAAGACAACACTTGAACCACTTTGGGATTCTAGGATCTAGCCATCCTGAATCCAGAGAGGGATCTCTTTATAAGTGCAAAGATTGATTTATCTTTAAAGGTTTTATGTGTGATATTAGGCTAGTTATTAAGAACAATGGTTTTTGCTTGTTTTTTGATGGTTGAGCATGATTTTTAGTTTGAGTGGAAAGTCCTAAAATGAAAGAGTTTCAAAGGTGTGAAGTTGCAAGCAATCAGAACAGGATTTGGCTGATAGGATAGATATAACGTTGGTTTTTATTCCATTGGGCTATGGAGTCATAAAAGGGTTTAATTGTGCAAAAATTTCAAGAGTGGTCCAGGGGGAGAGTCATCTATATCACAAGATCTTTGAGATAAAATGATGGAATGGAAAAATAAAAGTGTTGAAGGGGTGGAAACAGACAATAATTTCAACTAGGATTTATCAGTTTGTCCAAACAAGAAAATCCTTTTAAGTAACTGTTTAAAACCAACCAAAGGATAGGGCTAACCATAGAATTCTTTGGACAAGTTTGTAATAAAGCTAACTCAATAGACAAACAATCCAGTAATCCACATAATTACTTTCAGAAGGAATGAAACAGATAAGAAAAACAAAGTGCAGCCTAAGATCAGATAAGATACTTTTAAATCTAAACTGCTTTCAGCATACTCTTAGGGAAACTTTCAGGATTACCTTTGAAGAAAGAACTAGGAGACAGGGAAAACCATAAAATTTCCTAGTCTAACTCTACTTGGCAGAAACTGAAAATAACATTCAAGAACAATGTTTAAATTAAACAGTAGGATGAGGGAATGCTAGCATTCCTAACTACTTGAACTGTATTGAATCATTCTTAAATACACAATTTGGAGGAAAACATTGAGATAAAGCTTATCAGTCAGAGAAGGGTACTGTAAACAGTAAATCCTAACTCTATGCTTGCTATTCTTTATCAAATAATAATGGAAAAAATGGCATACATGGAGGGGAAACAATAACACAGAAAGAAGCACTTCACCAGTGATATAGACCAGGATCCCAAGAATCAGCTTGTATATTGATGTCAATCCAGTTACATTCTTCAAGTCCAATGTTTCAGTTCAACAATCATCTTTTCTTCTGAGCCTAACTTATTTGATCACAAACAAAGCTTCAAGAGCCTCTGGATGCTATTTACATGTAGAAAATTTTGAGCACAAGTATTATATCAAAGTTCTGCAACCAACCCTTTACGATGAGCTCCTCAAGAAGATTTTATAGAAAAAGAATGAGGAGGTGGGATAGGATAAAAGATCTTCTAAGTTCAATTAATACAGTTTAATGTTTCTTGGCCTTCGAGGGGCTCAATGGAGAAACCTTCTGATATTTCCTCTGTATTAATTGGTTTACAGTAACTATTAAGCTCGCTGGGGAGATTTATTTGACTTTAAGGCTTTCCCTTATCTTTGTAATAACTTCTCTGACAGTTTAAATTAGTTTCTTCGATTTGGAATAACTGTTCAGCTGTATTGGGGAAAATATCTTTTGTTCTGGTCATAACTCGACCTCTTTTGAATGCTTTGAGGCTACAGGTGGCTTTTGGTAGCTGAGAGGATTCAATTAGCCTCTGATGTGGTAGTGGAGGCTTTCTCGGACTGTTAGATATTATTACTTTTCTTTAAACACTGTTAATTCAATTTGATTCTGTGTGTTAGGCATAATTAGGCCTAATTTCTGTCTTCTGTTCTTCAAACTACATTTAATTGAGTGGTTTAGGCGTTTGATTGTTGATTTAGGCCATAATCCCTCGAAACTGTGCAAACAGTCTTCAATTCTTCATCTTTGCTGTGACTGAATGTTTAACACTAATACTCTCTGTTTATTTAAGATTTACTATGTCTTATCGATGTGCAGGTGCTACAGGGGCTTGTTACACTAAAAACTGTCATCCTGACATTTTAGTATGAGTATGAGCTCATTATTACTCATACTTCCTCCTTTTGCAGGTCTAACATATCAGCTCCTCATGTCAAGCTTCAAAATCAGAGAAAAGTTCCTAAAATTCCCTAAATATTGGTATCGCACTTTCTCTATGCATTCCCTGCGGTCCCGCACCTAAAGTTCAGCCTGACTGCGGAACCATACCGCACGTTCCTTGTGTTATGGGTGCGGACCTCTGTAAGACATAAAAAGGCGAGCAAGTAAAGATAAAAAGTGAATTTCAGATGAATTCTAGAATATTCTAGATGGGAATTTTCGGGAATGGATACGCTTTGAGAAGGTTCATGCATCCCTCACTTGATGGAGCTAACCCCTTGATGTAAGGAGCTAATCCCTTTGAAGGAGGATTCTATCCCTTCATATTTGGAACAAGAAACCTCCTCTTTTCCACTATAAAAAGAGGCCTTGGGTAGCCTCAAAGGGAGTTCAAGCTTAAGAGATTTGAAGTTAAATGCTGTTGAGATTCAACCTCAAATAACTAAGACTTTCTGTGAGGTTAAATCACTCTTTTCTAGTTGTCTTGGTTCAAAGAGTGCAATGCTTGTCAAACTAGAAGAGATTCCTGCTTCGAACCCCGAGAGGACCTGCACAACATCAAGGCACAAAGGTTTTCTACATTAGAAGTTAATACAAATATACTCATTTCTCTCATTAAACTGTCTATTCATGGTTTATTTCATAAATTCCTTGATCATTATGATAAGTATGATTTATAATAATGTCTATACAGGTGCTGCTTAATCTTTTTGCTTGTTTGTGACTGTAGATTCATGAGGAACGTTCTTTCAGTGCACGGGAAGGACTTCAACGAAATCAAGCAAGCGTTGGACATAAGGTAGGCCTTACACCTATATAGTGTTTTTATGAATCTTATATGCTTAGAGAGAGATTAGTATAATTGGCTATTTGTTGCTAGTTACTTTTAGTACTAGAGAGATCGGTCTTGTCCGCAAGATGGATTAATCTACACAACAAAATGGCGACTCCGCTGGGGATGAACTTGTTGTTTTTGGTTCTCTTCTATTTTTGATTTGAGGAAACATTTTTTCCTGGTTTTTTATTGATACGTATCTGTCTGGGTACTTTAGATTTTCTCTGTTTTTGAAAATTTAGGAATATTTTTAAGTTTTTCTTTAATTTTTCTGAGGACCGCACTCTGCCTTATTTATACAGTGCAGGCAGGGTCGCACTTTGTGTAAGGATACAGTGCGGGACCGCACCTGTCAACACTGGTTACCTGCGGACCCTGTAAAAATTTTAGAAAACCTCTAGATTTCTTTTTCTAGTTTATTTTTAGATCTTTGGTTTCTGCCCAGACTGATTATTGTTTCTGTCAAGAATTTTTTGTGAATGAACTCCAACAGTGTTTATGTTTTGATGATTTTCTAGAAGATTTTGCAGTTTGGATTGTTTTTCCACTTGGTCTTTGTAGCGATTCGAAACTTTTGGCAATTTGCAGTATCTCATATTACATTGATCTATTTTTGTCTTTTGAATCTGACCTGATTGTGAAAATATCCTATATTGAGAAATTAAGCCTTTTGTTTCTTTGCAAATCTTCGAAAAAACTTGGTTCAAAGTTTTGAATTTCACTTTTATAAAAAAACATATTTTGAGTGTTTTTGATCTGTTTGTTATCTGAACGAATAGATTCTTAGTTTGCTGAACAACTAAGGAAAACATTCATAAAAAAAAATCTTAAAAGCTTTTACTCAAGTTAGATTTTAGATCTCAAGATTAGAGTTTGTAATTTTGAGTAGTTTTAGTTTTTGTAGCTTTCTTTCGAATGAAAGTTGTTTTTGTAGCTTCTAGTTTGGAAAGAAAAGGATTTTTCTTGTGAGCTATTGAAAAGACAAAATATTTTCTTTCGATTATTTTTCATGTTTAAAGAAGGAATTAAAAGGATTGCATTCTCTAACTCTTTCTTTAGATAGCAAGTTCATTGAAAGAAAAAGAATTGAATATCATCATAGGTGCATTTTAGTGTTTTTTGGAAGTCGAGTCTTCACATCATCCAAAGTTTCATTTCCGCACCCATTGACTTAAGAAACAGCTCATAAAAGTAACGCTTAACTAAAATTCATCTAGTAATCTTTTATTTCTAGGGCTCTTATCACCAACATAGCTTAGGCTAGTATCTTGGAGTAGGGAGTAATTAACTCTGCAAGATAGCTAAAACAAACAAGTAGACAAATCTTGCGGTAGGAAGAATTCCAGTTGTTGCATGTATGCTCTGGGAAGCTCCTCTTAAAGGAGTTAAGCACGAGATCATATCTGAACCAGTGGGGTAATCAATCCTTCCTCATTGGGAACGTTAGAAGATATACACGTATTAAAAACGGTAAACCTCGGATAGACCATTTTCGAGGAGCCAGGGGTCACTTGTCGGTAAACCTTGGATTATTTCAAGGAGCCTTCAAGGGGATTGAGCTTTGTTACTCTGCCCTTGCGTGTGTGTCGGATCGTAGACTGTTCCCCCAGGTATATTTGTTTCAGTTGGTAACCTTAGAGGCCATAATCTTTAGGATTCTTTCTTAAGGTGACGGTGGAGGGAAGATCCCACTGTACCTGGAACAGACATCGACTAGACTCACTTGGACTCTCTGGGGGGTTCTCTTCACATGAGATGGTTTTGTGAAGAAACTTGTGCCAGTCTGTTTCATTAAGCAGGTTGTCGGGGTAACTGTTCCAACCGCCCTTTTCGTGTTAAAATTCTACTAATTTGGATTTCATCACCAACTAGTGATTTTAGTACGGAAAGTTACCTGTTTGTGTGTGGTTTGAACTCTTAGATTTTTTAAGCGAATGATTCAATTGTTTGTTTCTTAGAGACTTTAGGTGTTTTCATTAAGATTTTTCTTTTCTTGTGTGTGATTAGATAATTTTTAATCGTGGCGGAATTACCAAGACAATCCCAGAGAATACAAGGGAAACCCCCTGAATATTCACCAGGTCAACTTGAAGGGCTTCGAGCTCTGGTACCACACAGTAGCCGTAGACTTAGATCAACAGAAGTTGAAAGCTCCGCTATAGTTATACATCCTGATCATCAAATACCTACAACAGAATACATTCAAGAACCGATTTCAGTTTCTGAAGTTACTGAAAATATTTCTCCTTCTGGTGAATTATCTGACGAACCTGAAATCTCTGAACCTGAAACTAAATCTTCTGTGTTAGAAACATCCTCAGGATTTATTACACCAACTTCTAGCGATCCAGGTTCACCTAGGGTAAGAAATATCATTACAGAAAATCTTCCCTCTGGACTAATTTCTATTGAAGAACTTACTAATCTAGACGAAGACATATCTCTTCCCAACTCCCCTCAATCGTTAAATCTTAGAGAGCGTGAATCTATTTTCTACAACCCTATTCGAACTAATCCTTGGTATCTCTCTTTAACTGATTTTTTAGAGAATCCAGGTCTTGCTTTTTATCCACCTCGAGTTCCATTTCATCCTACACCCAGAGGTTATTATTCGTCATCTTTTATGGCTGGAGAGTCATCCATGTTTTCTCAAACGCCTGAATCATTTTTACATGGTGGTCCTTCTGTTCCTTCGGGATATCAGTATTTGTCTGGTACTTTCTCGGGAGAAGCTCCTCAAACCATCGAAAACGTGTTATCATCTGGTCTTGGTAGACTTAAAATTGAAACGTCAAACGTAGAACAAATTTTTATGATGTCTGGTAATATTCCCAATCCTCAAACTCAAGGCAGTCAGTTTCCTTCTGGGGGGCAACCTCAGGGAACTCAGTTACCGCCTGGGGGGCAACCTCAGGGTAGTCAGTTACCGCCTGGGGGGCAACCTCAAGGTAGTCAGTTACCACCCAGGGCACAACCTCAAGGTAGCTTTTTCCCAGGACAAACTGTAGAATCATATTATTTTGGGGGGCAACCCCAAGGACAGTACATACCTCAAGGGTATCAACCTTCAGGACAGTACATTCCTCAAGGTCAACCCCAAACTCAATATGCTCCTCAGAGTCCTTATCAACCCCAGCCTCAGTACGTACCTCAGGGTTATCAACCTCAAGGGCAGTGCCCAATTCAAGGTTACCAACAGCCTTCTGGTCAATCATCTTTTACCGGAAATTTACCACTTACTAATCAACCCTAAGTTCAACCAGGTTTTGGTCCTTACGTTCAACCTTCTATGGGACAGTACCCCGGAACTATGGTGTTGGATCCATCCCAATATCAACAGCCTTTACAGCCTAATGTGAAGTTACCTTATCAACCTGGTCAGCCATTGGTTTCTGGTCCAACCCAGCAGCCTGTTCAGCCAGCTATTCAAACTCCTGCACCTAGTTCAGTTCAGCAGGCTGGGCTTAGTACACCTCAGACTCCGCCTCAAACTGTTGCAACTACTGCAACGTCTGTTCAACCTGTCACACCTGTTTCTGGAGTGTCTGTAGCCCCGAGTTCGGCTATCCTCGTATCTGTGCAAACCCCTCAGGTCTATGTACCTCAGTCAGGACCTTCCATTCAGACTACAGTGCAGATGCCTGCAGGACAAGCTGGTACAAGTACAGTTGTTACAAGTCAACCTCAATTTACGTATCAACCGTACCAGGGACAGCCACAATTCGGTCCCTATGTACAGAATCCAAGCTATCAGTATCAACCATACCCTGGTTATACTTATCAACAACCTCAGTATGGTCCAATTCATCCTGGTTATCCGGGAGGTTACACAATACCCAATGCTAATCCGATTCCTAGTTATCCTGGGTATCCGCTTCCTGGATCTGCTTTGGCTTCTCAAGGTTTTCGTGACCCTAACCGTCAATTACCATTTATCGCAACTTTAGATTTACCTGATTTGACGCGCCTTACAAATGATCCTATTTTCTATTATCAGAACTGGCCGCTAATGCCTCATAAGTTGCCCAGTGATATACCAAAATTTGAAGGTAAGTCAGGAGAGGATCCATCTAATCATCTTATGACTTATCACCTTTGGTGTGCATCTAATTCAATCATTGATGATTTGATTCGCTTACGTCTTTTCCAAAGAACCCTCATAGGTCTTGCTGCCAAATGGTACATTGAGTTGCCACGAGGCTCGTTTCATAATTTTAGTCAGTTAGCAACATCTTTCTTGACTCATTTCCAGTTGCCTGTCAGATACGACAATGGCACAGAATTATTAACTTCGCTAAAACAATCTACATCCACGTATATTTCTGATCATATTCATGAATGGTGACATAGACGACATTTGGTGAAAGTTTATATTCCGGATCAAATTTTGGCAGAATGGTTTGTTAAATCATTATTACCCAAGATCACTGAAGATGTAGCTAAGGCTGGTGTTGTTACTGAAGAGCAAGTAATTGCTCAGGCTCAGTACCTTGACCTCGTCTATACGCAGTCAGGTACTCTACATGAGAAAATCCCAGACCTTCCAAAACAAGGTCAAATAGCTGCAGCTCCTTCAGGGTCTCATGCCGCTGATGGTATAATTGGTACAGTTAGTTCTAAAATTAAGAAGAAATCCTCAAAGAATTCTTCTCCAATTGTAACTTTACCTGATTCCCCGAAAGGAGAATCCTCTCCTGAAGTTTCTGCCGACATTCATGTTGTTGAAACATCTACGACAAAATCAAAATCTGGTGGTAAAAAGAAGGGGAGGAACAAAAACAAAAAGAATTCGAAAGAAAAAACTGATAAAGATGAATCCAATGATGAGAAACGTAAACCTCGCTATCCTTTTTTCATTTGTGAACAAGATCATTTCACAAAAGAATGTCCATATCGAGACGAAGTTACGAAACTCGTTAAAGGATCACAACAACCTGCTGTCTTGAAGGATCCTTTTCCAGTTCAAGATAGTAAGATGATTGGTTCTTCCTCGACTACTTTAGAAGAGCCTATTATGATGATGTCTCATGTAAGGATTGCGACGCGATCGCAAGATTACGGTTCTAAGAGTCCCGTTGATGGCAAAGAAGGAGAGTCTTCTAATGCCAACGCATCAAATACAACTCCTCCTGTTTCCGGTCCGCTACAGATCGAGAAACAAAATCCAGACTTGATAATCAAACCGCCTACTAAAGGTGTTCTTCGTAAATCAGCTTTCAATCCACATGCGAGAGCTGCTCAGAATTACAACATTGTTGAAGATTTAGCTATTTCTCCTTCAGCAATGTCGGCTTTGGAAGTGCTGCAATCGTGTCCAGCACAGTGTAAATTATTATTGTCTGCTATAGGAGCTGTCGATGTTCAGGATTCTAACCTTATAATCTTCGATTTAGAAAGTAGTACACCACGTCTTCCTCATCAAATGGCTTTCCAGATTCCAGTGTTAGTAAAAAACAGACCTATTTTTCGGATTGTGATTGATGAGGGAGCTTCAACGTGTATTATGTCGATTCAGTGTTGGAAATCTCTTGGTTCTCCTCCACTTAACCAATCTCTGACGATTCTAAAAGCTTTTGATGGTCGAGGTTTTCAACCTTTTGGTATTTTGTAGGATTTACCCATAGGGGTTGAAGGTAAAGTCGTTAATCTAGATGTGGAAGTGGTTGATGCCCCTCTAGATTACAACCTTCTACTGGGTCGTAGTTGGTCATATGCTATGACTGTTGTTGTCTCTTCGGTCTTTCGACTCATAAAATTTCCATATCAAGGAAAGATCGTAACAATTGATCAGTTAACTTATTTTTCATCCGACCCAGCCTCTACAGAAACAATCCAGCATGTTGGTAAAAAGGTTATCCCTTATAAGGATGTTGGAGTAGGTTTGATTAAAGATTCTGGTTTACTAGGAACTTTTTCCTTTCCTCCTCCTAATGTATCGCCTTCTACTGCAACTATTCATATGATTTCGTCAGACACTATTATGTTTGATGATCCTTGGATCGTACTTTCCGAATCTGAGATAAATTCATTTGATGGCGTGATGCCTTTGAGTCCATTTGAAATTGCATACCAGGAAGTACAGTCTTTTTCCGACCCCTCTTCAACCGAAACCGATCCAATGAATGGGATCCAAGAAGAATCACTTTCTATATCTAGTTCAGCTATAACGACATTTCCTGAAATTGTTCAAATTCGTGAGTTTTTGTCTATTGATGATTTACCATGGGAAGATCTACATCACCGATCTTCATTTTTACCTGAATTAGATCATTTTGAAAATGATTTCGCTTCAATTTTCACTGCTGAATATGCCAAGGAACCTCAGAATCCTTTGCAAAATCCTGATTCTGAGTTAAATTTGGAAAATATATCTAGAACGGTTCCAATTGACATTTCAGTAAAACCCGGAGTAATTGAAAACATTCATATAGGTGCTTGTTGTACAAATGAAGAAATTTAGACTTATAAAGCCCTATTTCAAGAATTTCGTGATGTGTTTGCCTGGTCTTATGAAGAAATGCCAGGAATTGATCCATCGATCGTGGTTCATGAAATTAAGACTTACCCGGATGCTAAACCTGTTCGTCAACGATTACGTCAAATTCATCCTAGAAAAGATGCTGCTATAAAAACAGAAGTTGAAAAATTACTTAAAGCAAGATTCATTTATCCAATTCCTTTAACGGATTGGGTATCGAATATTGTTCCTATAACTAAAAAACAAGGAACAATAAGAGTATGTATCGATTATAGGGATATTAATCGAGCATGTCCAAAAGATAATTATCCAACTCCCTATATCAATCAAATAATAGATGATTGTGCTGGAAGTGAATTGTTTTCCTTCATGGATGGCTTTTCAGGCTACAATCAAATAAACATACTCCCTGCAGATCAACCCAAAACAACTTTTATTTGTCCATGGGGAACATTTGCTTATCGTAAACTACCTTTTGGATTAAAAAACGTTGGAGCAACTTTTCAACGGGCTATGTCTTATGCATTTCATGACATTAAGCACATTGTCCAGCCATATCTTGATGATTTACCTGCTCATTCATTACGCAGGGCCGACCATCCCATTCATTTACGAGCAATTTTTATGAGATGTAGGCATTATCGGATAAGGCTGAATCTGCATAAATGTGTTTTCTGCGTAGAATCGGGTCAATTACTGGGATTTGTTGTCTCGAAAGCAGGCATTCGCGTCGATCCATCGAAGGTCGAAGCCATCGTTAAATTGCCTCCTCCTTCGACTTTACGCCAACTCCAAAGTTTGCAGGGGAAAGCAAACTTTTTACGTAGATTTATTCCTAACTATGCCGAGCTTACAAAGGGTTTTACCCGGTTGTTGAAACAGAACATTCCATTCTTTTGGGATGAGATCGCTGATCGATCTTTTGATGCACTTAAACACGCGTTGACCCATGCACTGTTATTGCATCCTCCCAACTACAACCAAGATTACATTTTGTATCTCGCTGCTTCTCATTCCACCATTGGGATGGTACTAGTTCAGGAAGATGAATCTCACAATGAACATGTGATTTATTATCTTAGTCGAAATCTGCATCCGACTAAAATCAAATACACACATGTGGAGAAATTGGCCTTGGCAGCTGTTCAAGCTGTCCAACGTTTTAGACATTACATCTTGTTACGTAAAACCACAGTAATTTCTAATTGCAACCCTATGATGTATATTTTGACCAAAAAATTGCTAGGGGGCAAATATTCCAAATGGATAGTTATCTTGCAGGAATTTGACTTGGAATTTGAAAAATCCAAGGCAAAGAAATCTCTGGTATTTGTGGAACTGATGTGTGATTTCCCCTCTACTGATACTGAAACAGTGGCAGAAGATTCCATTGCCGACAAATCTTTCTTTCTTATCAGTACACTTGATCCATGGTATGAAGATATTATTGTTTATCTCCAAACCCAATCTTTGCGGCCTGACATTTCACAAACTCAGCGACGGAAAATACGCTTCCAATCCCAACAATATAATATCATTGGTGATACTCTTTATCGACGAGGAGCGGATTCTGTTTTCTGACATTGTCTAACTCATGAAGAATCTGAGAAGGTTCTAAATGATTGCCATTCTGGAGCATGTGGCGGTCATATGTTTGAGTATGCCATAGCCCAAAAGATATTGCGTGCAGGTTATTTCTGGCCAACATTATTTAAAGATTGCATTTATGTGGTTCGGAAATGCCACAACTGTCAAATTTTTGATCAAAAAATGCGCGTGCCACCCGCTCCTCTTCACCCTATAATTGCTGTTGGTCCTTTTTCAAAATGGGGTATCGATTTTATCACATGTAACCCTCACTCGGCCGGGGGGTATGCCTATATTATTCTCGTAGTAGATTATTTTACAAAATGGGCCGAGGCGATGCCTACATATTCAGCTGACGGCAAGACTGCTGCAACATTCATATTTAATCATAAAATTGCTAGGTTCGGTGTTCCTCAAGCTATTATTACGGATCATGGAAGTCATTTTCGGAACATCATGATGACTGAACTGACAGAACAGCTTGGTTTGCGCCACGATAGTTCCACTCCATATTATCCGCAAGCCAATGGTCTGGTTGAAGCCATCAATAAAGTTTTAGTCACCATGATCAAACGAATCATTGGTATTCACAAGACGAATTGGCATTCCATGTTATTTTTAGCGCTTTGGGCATATCGAACCTCAGTCAAAACATCAACAGGTTTCTCTCCTTTTCAAATGGTTTACGGTTTGGAAGCTGTGTTACTGATTGAATGTGAAATACCGTCACTTAAATTAGTCGTAGAATTACTTCCAGCTACGTCTGAAGAGGAAAAACGTTTCTTGTACTTAGCCCAATTAGATGAGAATCGACGAAATGCTGCAATAGAAAACGAGGCTCATGTTAAAAGGATAAAAGCTCAGTATGATAGAAATGTGACCCCTCGAAATTTTTCAGAAGGAGACCTAGTTTTACTTTATGATCAAGCTAACGACAAGCTAGGAGTTGGGAAATTTGTGCCTATGTGGCATGGTCCTTACATTGTGAAACGAAAGTTAGCAAAAGGGGCCTATGAGTTGATAGATTTTGACGGTGTCCCTTTGGATAAACCCAGAAATGGGCTTTATCTAAAGCGATATTATGCTTAAACGAGGTGTGGAGATTTTGTTAGTTTAGATTTCTTTACTGCTGGTGTGTTAGATTAGAAAAGTGTGCTTAGTTTAGAAGTGTGTTTTTGTCACTATTCCTGCTTATCTGAGTTTTACTCTTGATATTGCAGATGTCGACGTCTCTTCAAACCTACATTGGTTTTGCTGATGGTGCTTGTCGTAGTACACGGAACATTTCTTCCGCAGCTTGGGTTATCTATTCACCCTCTGACGAGTTAGTATCCATGCATGGGGGAGAACCATCTCTCTGTCACCACAGAAATCTATCCCGGCATATGGAAAATCCTCTATCACAAAGAGTTGGCGATCTAGCCAACGAAAATATGAAGGAGGGAATCGTACAATCTCAGTGCCCTCAATAGCATGACGAGCCATCAGCGCGGACCAACGAACCATTCTTGGTTCTCGAAGTCGACCGGTACCAACGACAATACTCTGTGGAGCTAATAAGGGGATCCTCTCTAGAGCAAAAGAAACGACAATGGATCCGTATCCAAAGTTTTTCAGTTTCCCATTTTTTGCTTTGGTTAGTTGGCCTTTTACATTAGCCAACACAACTTCACACCAGTTAAAAATGGTGCTACGAAAAAAGTCCACAGCAACACGCATTTGGGAACCAGTAGCTACATGAAGCGCAACACTCCCACACAGTTTGGTAACAGTAAAAGCAATAACTTTCAATTCAGGACGGATGATGTTTTTTATGTCAATCCGTTTGTCCCGAGGATTTGCCTGATCATTACAGAATTCTAGTTGAAGACTAGCGACAGTCTAGCCACCTGGCCTAGTCCTAAACAGAGATACTTGTTCGCCCCTCTTGGACAAACCAGTCAAAAATATATATCCTCCAGCTCAATTTCGAGCCGGTGGCCACCAATGAAGAAGCACTGGTCCTCCACATTCCATCTGTCTACCAACCATGTCAAGAGTTCTACCTGTGCCCTCATGCCTGAGATGGCCCAGAATTTGTATAAGCCACATGCTTTTAATGCCCTTTGTGTGGGAAAATGAAGTATTGCAACTTCATCCACTTCCTCATGCTCATGTTCTCACCAGATAAGCATCTTGTTACTCCTACAATGCAGAAACAGGCAAGTTAGAATGATCTTATTTGAAAAATTTTGGCAAATAAATGAGAAAACAATGCTTTAAAATTGACTACGCGGGTACCGCACCCGCTCTTTGTAAACAGAGCGTAGGTCCGCACGCGGGCTATGTGCCGGGTGCGGTACCCACGATTTTTTCCTTTTAGGAAAAAATCGGGGTCCGCAGGTAACCTGTGTCCCACATGTGGACCCCGCGGGCGCATTTTTGAACCATTTTTTGCCTTAAAAAATCAAACTAATGCCTAAAAAAAAATTTCAAACGGATGAAAAACAAGATAAGGAGGTCGTGGATTACCTGGGGCTAACGGTTTTCGATTCCAACGGTTAAATTTTCCAGAATCTTCACAGGAAATTTCTTACCCAAAAGCTTTTTACTTTTCACTCTGGAACTGAACGGTAAAAATGAAATTGAAAAAGTCCTTTTTATAAGTTTTTTCGAATGAATGAATTTTTAATTTATTTATTTTTCACTTTAAAAAGGGTATTTTTGAAGACATTTTTGCTTATCTTAAACATATATGTGTAATGTTTTAAGTTTTTTGTGCAGAAACTGGATTTTTCAGGTGAACTGATCTTTTTTCAACAAAGAGCATACTTTTATCACTTTTTTGGACTCTTTCAAAAATTTACGAAAAAGCAAAACCTTGGAGTCATCTTTTAAGCCCTTTTTAGACTCTCTAAATATGAAAAGATCACCGAGTAATTGACTATTCAAACTCGTTAAAGTAAATGAACAGTCGTCCCTTCAGTATAAGTTTACCCCTTTTACGGACTGAAATGGACTATTTACGAAAAAGGTATACGTTGACTAAATACGGTCAATAGAGTTCTCTCCCGCATTGTTTTATCCTTTTTCGGGCTCGAGAGACTAAATTTACGAAAAAGAACACCCACGGAGTTTTCTTAAGTTTTTCTTCTGAATCCCTAAAACTGAAAAACACCGAGTTTCTCCTATACTGGACTCGTTAAAATTTAACAATAAAGGACCTGTTTAATTTTCAACAGGAACGACTCACTCCTTCTTAGGGTTCGAATTTTAAACTAAGTTGGACTCATCCGAAGGATGAGCTTATAACCAAGAAAATGTTATCCTCCTCAAGCTTGTCAAAAATAAAGAGGTACTTGCCAGAAATGGTGGGGGAAAAAGAGAGAAAAATGGGCGTGTTTGTTGTATTTTAAAATTTTTCGAAAATTCAGTCAACCACTCTTGAACACGACACTTTCATTCACCTGGGTTGGGAAGTCCTTTGCCTAACAGTTAATCAAACCACATTGAAAGTCTTCAGCCGGTTTCTGGGTATTAGCTTTGGGTCAATTGTTACCAAGCCATCTGCAGTGTCGTTATGTGTTCAAGAGAACAGTTCAAATAAACCATTCATCTGTAAAATATCTGTCATCCATTTTTGACCATCCCTGAGTCAGTCCTTGCCAATATATTTTCAAAACTTGATCTATGATTTCGTGTTGAAGCACTGCGTGAATCACTTTATATCGACATATTTGTTATACGGAGATTGATCCGAAGTATCATAACACTTGGAAATCTCCCGCACCTCAGTCCAGGTTTCTGCTTGTCGACTTGACAGTTTGCATCATTGTTTCGTTAAATTCCCCAATGCTTGTATTAAACTTCAGCTCATTCATTCACATTTCATGGACTGTACTGAGTACTTTGAGAGCCATTGACATTACTGGTGGTTTCTCTCACACTTGTTAACAGTTCACATCATTGACTGGTAATCAAGTGGTTTCTACCATGTTCGACTTCAACACATTTATTCACATGGATAGAATCGTACTAGTTCGAGATGCAGAAATCAAGACCATGGATCTAGTTTCCACCATCCAGGCTGCGAGGAATTTT
This sequence comes from Pinus albicaulis, assembly GCA_034641835.2. NCBI lineage: Eukaryota > Viridiplantae > Streptophyta > Pinopsida > Pinales > Pinaceae > Pinus > Pinus albicaulis. The sequence goes on from JAXQQM020062032.1 coordinate 32,901, forward strand.
GTTGCCATCTATACAGTAGACTATTTATAACAGATGGCTGCGTCCATACTGTGTCTACATATATCTGTACTATGATGTATTCAAAATCATTCCTGTATCAAAACGATTTGAGTTAGTTTCTAGTTAGTTTTAATCTGAGTATGGGAATGCCTACCTCAGTGATGACATATATATATGTATATATTTTGCATTGAATGTTTTTACAGGTTCCGACTGGGGTGTCCACAGGATGATCTTTGAAATGATAAAGTACTGCACTCTTCATATATGACAGACTTCAGCTTCATCTATTCCAGACTTTGCACTTTAGGGGGAAATTTGTTACACTAAAAACTGTCATCCTGACATTTTACTATGAGTATGAGCTCATTATTACTCATACTTCCTCCTTTTGCAAGTCTAACATATCAGCTCCTCATGTCAAGCTTTCAAAATCAGAGAAAAGTTCCTAAAATCCCCTAAATATTGGTATCACACTTTCTCTATGCATTCCCTGCGGTCCCGCACCTAAAGTTCAGCCTGCCTGCGGAACCATACCGCACGTTCCTTGTGTTATGGGTGCGGACCTCTGTAAAACATAAAAAGGCGAGAAAGTAAAGATAAAAAGTGAATTTTAGATGAATTCTAGAATATTCTAGATGGGAATTTTCGGGAATGGATACACTTTGAGAAGGTTCATGCATCCCTCACTTGATGGAGCTAACCCCTTGATGTAAGGAGCTAATCCCTTTGAAGGAGGATTCTATCCCTTCATATTTGGAACAAGAAACCTCCTCTTTTCTACTATAAAAAAAGGCCTTAGGTAGCCTCAAAAGGAGTTCAAGCTTAAGATATTTGAAGTTAAATGCTGTTGAGATTCAGACTCAGTTAACTAAGACTTTCTGTGAGGTTAAATCACTCATCTCTATTTGTCTTGGTTCAAAGAGTGCAATGCTTGTCAAATTAGAAGAGATTCTTGCTTCGGACCCCAGGAGGACCTGCACAACATCAAGGCACAGGTTGTAAAGGTTTTCTTTTATTTGAAGTTAATACAAATATACTCATTTCTCTCATTAAACTGTCTATTCATGGTTTATTTCATAAATTCCTTGATCATTATGATGAGTATGTTTTATAATAATGTCTATACAGGTGCTATGTAATATTGCCTTGTTTGTGATAAATTCCACGGGGAACGTTCTTTCGATGCACGGGAAGGACTTCAGAAATTCGGCTAGCATTTGTGGACATAAAGTTAGCCTTACACCTATATAGTGTTTTTATGAATCTTATATGCTTAGAGAGAGATTAGTATAATTGGTTGTTTGTTGCTAGTTACTTTTAGTACTAGAGAGATCGGTCTTGTCCGCAAGACGGATTAATCTACACAACAGGGCTTTATAGTGGCATCAGTGCTCATGAGGCACCGATAAAACATGATATGGAACCTTGGGGAATAATTTTCTTTGATGAATAAAGGCCTGGGGGATCGTCATCCCCGACCTTTAATTTCCTTTTAAAACTTTTGAAAAAACTATTAAAACCTGCACAAACAAGAAAAGTTAGAAAATCCTGCATATTTTTGGTTTAACTACTTTGGAGGCTTTGGATTAGAGTGTAGTCGTTGGATGAAAGCATTCAACGGTGGAGATTGATCGCGGGGGGTAAAATGGAGGCGGTTGGAATAAACGGTGCAAGAGATTAAGTCAGGGCCGTCGATCTACAAGATCGATGGTCGTGATTTATCGGGGGAAAAATAATGTAGAGGGCCACATTATAACAAAATAGGCGAAATTGTGAAGAAAAGTGGGAAAAGACCTTTGGTGGAGAAAAATGCATTGAAAGGAAATTTGGGGTTTCCGAACAATCCTGGGCCGTCAGATGAGATCGACCTCAGAGATCAATGGTTGTGGTTGATTGATGAAGTCCCTTGGAGGAAGGCGGAGGGCGATAGTTCAAAAGCAAGATTGAATGTGAGCCGTTGATCTGAAAAGATCAATAGCGGGGAATGAACGCAATGAAATGCAGTGTAAATGGGAAGGGTGGTTTTGGCTAAAGAAACCAGCGGTTCCGCGCAAGAAAATGGATGAAAGGTGGTTTTAGATTTTTGAACGCGATATGCATTAGAGGCTGACACGTGGCCTTTTAAAACCACCTATATCACATAGCTTTTAGGAATTAACATCTGGGCTTAAATCTATGCGAAAATGCGAACCAGCCGTCAGATCTGGGGTCTCAGATTGGACGGCTGTGAGAAAGCACGATATCGACAAGATGCAAGGACGGAAAGAGGTGGGGGCAAGGGGAAGCGGTTTCAATCTTGACCTTTAGATCAGGGATGGATGGCAGAGATTTAATCTGGGAAGGGTAGGACCCAAAGGAGTTGGGCCTACCAGGATGAATCTGGGCCGTCAGATGAAACAGATCAACGGCGGAGGTTTGATATGTGGGTTAATGAAATAAATATGAGGCAGGGGTGAGGTGAAGAAAGGATTAATGCAAGTCATTGATCTATAGAGATCAACGGCAGAGATCCTCAGAAAAAACCTTAGAAATCAGGGTTTATGATTTTAACAAAGGTTGGGAGGATTGATCTGGACCATCAGATGTATGTATATGGATGGCCCAGATGCAATTGGAAGATTGTGATCGGTGGGGGCAAAGAAAAAAGAACGCATATGCGATTGAACGTAGACCATTGATCTGAGGATCAAATCAATGGTGGGAAATGAATTGGAGGAGGTCACAGGTGGGGGAAAGGGTTTTGGGATAAAGCGATAAGGGCCGTCGGATCTAGGTCTGGCGGGGGAAGATCAACGGTCGATAATCCATTGGGAGTTTAGCAATCGGAGGGGGGGAATAAAATATTACAATGCACCCAATGGAAATCTCCGATGTGAGATTCTGAAGTCCGTTGATTGGTTTTAGATCAACAGTTGGAATCCGCACTAACCAATGAACCATCGAGGCCTTCTAAAACATAAAAGATCAGATTTTTAACAAAATACAAAGGGAAATGGCTTCGGGGAGGGTTTTATTTTATGATTAGCGCCCAATTGCAGGGCCTTAGGGTATATGAAAAGGTAAAAGGGATTTGGATTTTATACAAACGAAGCCAATCGGGATCGGAACTTTTATGTAACAAAAAAGAAACGCACCCATTGAAAGTTTCCGATGCGATAATCATAAATCGTTTGATTATTTCAGATCAATGGTTGAGAACGGTTTAATCAATGAACCACCGGGATTCCTTTATAACATAGAAAAATGGGTTTTTATGAATTTACAAAGGAAAATTGCATTGGAGAAGGGTTCATTTATGGGTTTTAGTGCTCGATTGCAGGGCTGTTGGTTTTATAAAGGGACAAAGGGATCGGGAGCTTATATTCAAAGGAGCCAATCGGCATCCGAAGTTTTAATGTAACAAATAGACTTGTGCTCGTCGGAAGTTTCGATGCGATAAGAACTTTCGGCCTTTGCACTTGATTCTAGTGCCAAGTCGCATGGAGGGGAAGTGGTTTAGGGCTTAGCCCAAAGGGGCTTAGGCCTATAGTTAATTTTTATGAATTTTCAAGAATTTTAAAAGGATTTTGAAGGTTTCGGTAAGGTTCAAAAAGGAGTTTTAAACCTTATAAAAGGGGATTTATGAAGGGAAAATGGGAAATAATGGAAAATAGAGAAATTTATGAGGAAAAAGGGAATAAAATGGAGGTTTATTTTGAATGGAAGAAGGGGTAAAATGAGGGGAAAATGGAGTTTTTTGCAGCAGTATTTTCTTTCGGAAAACAACAGAATTTCAAAGTTTAAAAGGGAAACAACAGTGAAGATTAATCAAAGAATAAGATGTCTTCATAAGACTTCAAGAAATAACAATTTTGCAATGAAACTTGTTTCTTGAAGGCTTCAAAAATAATTTAGCCACCATTTGATATGACAAATTTTATAGGTGGCTAACAGTGGCTCCACATGGGGATGGTGCCTTCTTGAAGGCATCAAGAACTTTAGACTTGTATTCTCTGGGGAGCTAATCAGTGCCTCATCCATTGGGTTGCAACTTTCTTCACTTGGATGATCTTATTTTGCTCTAAAAATGTTAGTAGCCATGAAAGACAAGGGAATACTATCAAACCAAGCTTTCTACCTACCCAATCCTACTGATCTAACATTTTTTCTTCTTTCAGAGTGCACTTGGACTAGAAAACTCTTTTACAAACATTTTATTCTTTTGAAAGCAAAAACTAATCTAAGTCTACTTCTTATTTCTCCATGAACTCAGATTAAACAGTTGAGTTCATAAGCTTCTCTACCTAATCTACTATCTGTTAGGATTAAACAGTCCAACAAATTTTTATTCTCTAACTTCTAAACAGAAATTAAAAAGCATACAAGTCAGGATTGAACAGTATAACTTGTTGCTGATCTATGGCATAAAAAACAAGCTGCACATAGATAGTTATTTTGTGGAAAATTAAATCAAAATGGTGAACGCTTAAGGTCTGAAAGTTCTAAGCATGACCTTCTCTTTTCTTCAGCTCTGTTTTTGAGTTTTTTCGAGTTTTTTTTCCTTGTTACCTGGTTCAGATTTTGGAATTATTAGAACCAGTTGACCTATGTTTTTGACTCAAGATTAAAATAGATGGGAGTCATTCTTCTTTTGGAATCTTAGGTTCAGATTTTGAGCTTGTTTGAACCTTTATTTTCTAGCCTAATCTACCTAACTAATAAGCCAAGATTAAGTTGTTTAGAAAATCTGATTCACTAACCTATCAGTAGTCAATTTAAAACTAATTAGTCATTATTAGGTTGTATGACTAACTAGGAGTGTGTTTTTCAAGAGTGGCATTTGAGCTTGCACACTTTCAAATTTTGTTTCTTTTTTTTGGTATGGGGCTATACCTTTCTTGTTTTTAAAATCTACCCTCTTTTCTCTTTCTATTTTTTTTGTATTTTTGATTTTTCTAACTTTGAATGCAATGATGGATGAAATATTTATAATGAGAAAAAAGATAAAAAGGCTTTCAAACATGGTAGGATCAAGAGAAATAATGTTTGAGCATCCTGCCATTGACAGGACCCCCAAACAGTTCAGCTCCATTTAACTCTTGTAAGAAATAAGCATTGTTACTAGCAGCAGAATGAATGAGATAAGGGCGAAGCCATAAGTTATCAAATTTCCCATGCTTGCCCTTGTCTTATCTCCTTGAATCCCACTTCAAAACTTTGTCACCAATGTTGAAATTGCTGGCATTTGTTCTTCTATCAAAAATCTTCTTGATGCTCTCTTTCTTTTGTAATGCTCTGTTGTAGACCTCCTCTCTGGTTTGCTGAAGATGTATTGTTTGATTAATACTTCTGATCATATCATTTTCTTCAGACTGCACTTCTTGAATGAACTTCATAACTGGCACACCAAGGATGGTTGGAGAAATTACATCTGTTCCATACACAAGCTGATGGGGCGACATCCCAATAGATTTCTTAAGTGTTAATCTGTCAGCCCAGAGTGCATGTACTAGCTTTGCATGCCAAGACTTCTTGTTGTCCTCCAACAACTTCTTGATTATGTTCACCAAACTTTTGTTTGAGGATTCTGCCAGCCCATTACCTTGAGGGTAATAAGCAGTAGAATGGCCCAATGTAATCTGATATTTGTGACAGAATTCGAGCATCTTCTTGGATCCAAATGCTGCAACATTATCAGTGATGATATTCCTAGGACAACCAAATATAGAGAGGATATGAGTCTCAATGAATTTTATGATGACAGAGTCATTGGCTTTCCTAGAAGGGATGGCTTCTATCCATTTGGTGAAGTAGTATGTTGCAGTGAGAATCCATCTATGCTGGGAAGATGAGGGTGGATGGATTTCTCCTATGAATTCAAGTCCCCACAGTTGAAAAGGAGCTTCAACAGTGATTGGATGCAGAGGTAAGGGCAAAAACTTTCTTTTTCCTTCAAAAATTTGGCATTTATGACAGACAATTATCATCTTGTGTACATCTAGGAAGAGGGTGGGCCAAAAGTAACTAGCTATAAGGATTTTTTTGGCTGTTCTCTTCTAGTAGAGGTGGCCTCCACATTCTCCTTCATGGAACTCATGCTTAACCTTCTCTGCATCATTCTCAGGAAAATATTTAAGCAATATCCCACTTGCATTTTTCCAATAGAGACATTTATCTATAATGCAGTAGTTTACAGCTTTTAACTTTAAAAACCTTGCCTTTGTTTTTGATAAACCAGGAGGTGTATTGAGATTGAGCAAAACATATAGAATATCAGCATACCAAGAGGAATTCATAAAATGATCTTCAACAATGGAAGTTGACTGTTACACCATTTTTTTGGTCATCTAACCTATTATCATTAGATGAACCTAAGTACACCATGTAAGAGAAATTTTACCCTCAGTAAAATTGCTTTCACCAGGTGCAATAACTTGTTCGTTTATAATTCCTGGTCATATTTAACCCAAAAAAAGGAAATTAATTAAATAAATCCTTATTTATTTAATTATTTCCTAAGAATAAGTTGTTTAAATCATTATTTAAATAATATTCTTAGTTAAATTTGACTAAATCACATATAAATAATTAAATAAACCATTATTTATTTAATTATATTCCCCTCATTTCCCTTAAATAATAAATAAATAATTTATTTATTTGTTATTTATAAATAAAGGAATTGACCCAAGTCAAAAATCCTTTTCCCTCCAACAAATATAATAAAATATTCCTAAATGGTGATTCTAGAATTTGATTAATAATATTTTATTCATGCACCGAGTTCTAGAACACCCCAATATTTTGTTATAAATAGAAGCGTTTTCCCCATTCATTAGTCACCTCCATTGTATTAGATCACTCTGGATCTACTCTTGGTCACCATTTTCCATTTTTTCTTTGTGAGCTCCCATTGAGTTCTATGTTTGTCTGGGTTTTCTACACCAATAAGAGAGAGGAATTTTACATCTGAAACAATGAGGACTTTCAATAACCCATCCCGTTGAGGAGAACCAGAAAACACCTTTCTTGTTTTCCTCTCAGGTGCCCCATTCTTTAATATAATATAAAATTCTTTTAAATACATTGTTCTTGTCTTATCTATTGGATGCATGGAGCCATATTATATTTTATCTACTTAATGTCTTTTGTGCTTAGATCTAGATTTTTGCAGCAGACTTAAAGATATTTTGCAGCCATAATCGATGTTAGGGCTATTTTTTATGCATAGCTAAAGTGATATTTTACGACGAAAGATTCATACTAACAATTGGTGACTCCACACGGGCTTTCCTTTGCGATCGCTGTCGTTTCATCTATTCCTGCATATCCAGCTGTTTCAGACCCTAGGGTTTCTCTTCCATTTTCTTTTTTCCCTATTTTTATGGTGCTTTCCACCTCTAAAACCCTCAAACAGTCAAATTTTTAACTTCCGTGTGTTTCTGGCCTTATTGCGCAGGTGACACACATCAGCCGCAGCTGAGACGAAAATTTTTTCTGAAATCTGCCGCTGAGAGAGCCGGATCTGTAGGTCGCACTTATCGGCCCAAAAAGTGCGACCTGGCCTTGAGGTCGCACTTTTCTGCCCTAAATCTGCATCCCGGATATCCAACAGGTCAGACCCTGCGACCTGCACTTTTTTCTGCAATTTTCCAGCACTTTTTCTGGGTTTGTCTGAAGCTTCTGTCAGGGTTTTCCAGCCTCTGTTTCCACCCGTTTAGACCTGTTTCTGATCTGTTTCACTCAAATAAGTGGGAATATTTCCCCTTAGGGCTCTAGTACCCTCCACTTTTTGTGGGAGAGTTTTTTCTGTTTCAGAAGTCTGAATTTCCAGGGTTTCAACCCTTTTGCTTCCAGATCTGATACCTCATTTTCAGATCCCTTTAGATCAGCTCTTCTCCCTTTCAAATCCCCTCATATAGTTTTTTTTGGGTTCATTTCTAGGGCCGCCTCCTTAAACCTTTTATTTTTAGCTGATCTCCTCCTGTTTAGCAACAACCTTGCCTTTGCCTCTTTGTTGTTCTCTGCACCTCTTTTCAGTAGATTTCCCCTTTAGATCCCCGTCCCTTCCGACCTTCGATCTATTGGCCTCTTTTTAGCGTGATTTGCTTTGTTTTCTCCCTCTTATAGCCTAGTTTTGAGAAACCCGCCTTTTTGGGTTAGATTGATGCATTGGTAGTTGTTAATTTTCTGTTCTTATTTACTGCAGATTTATTTTCAGTTCCGCAGCACACTTTTTCTTTTACTCTCAAAACGTATGGGTTTAAGCAATTAAAATTAATGCATGCCACATACTGACCCTAAGTGGAGAAGAGCCTGGTTAACATCGCCTGGAAAAGCCTTTAAATCAATTGACACTGCACCTATTTGCCCTTGTTTCGACATTGATCTCACTTGATTTTTCCTCTCCCTGCCCTTGTCAGTTTTTCTTCTTCCCGTCATCATTGCGCCCCCAAGGCATTTGTCCCAGAGACTTCTTGGCCTTCACCCTCAGTTTCCATTTGGTTGACTTCCTCCCTCCTGTCATCATCGAGTAAGTCCCCCCCCCGAGCCCACACTCCGACTCTTCTTCTGATTGTTCAGGTTCTCCCCCTACTCCTGGTTCTCCCCCTATTACTTTCACCATGTCTACCTCAGGGCCTACTACCAGCAGTAACCCCAGTTCTACTGCTAGGTCTGTTTCTAGTGGAACCACTACGGGACCTACCTTGACTGCCCCTTTGCTCCCTTATATGGTCGGCCTTAGTCTCCCCGACTTCAATCAACTGATTAATGATCCTATCCGCCACGATGTCAGTTGGCATGCTATGCCAACCAAGCTCCCCTCTGACATTCCCAAGTTCGAAGGACTTGCTAGTGAAGATCCCTCTAACCACATCCGATCTTTCCACATGTGGTGTTCCTCCAATTCCATCACCGATGACTCCATCAATCTTCGTTTGTTCCAACACACGCTTACCGACGAAGCTTCTAAATGGTATGTTGACCAAGCCACCTCTTCCCATACCACCTTTGTGACCATTTCCCAAGCCTTTTTATCTTATTTCTAGCTTCCTCTCCGATACGACACTGGTACTAAACTCTTAACTTCTTTTCATCAATCCTCTTCGACCCGCCTTTCCGCTCATGTCCAGGAATGGCGACGAAGACGGAGCTTGTGTCGCGCTCCCCCCTTTGAAGATCGGGTTTACATGGACTTCTTCCTTCGCTCTCTCCTACCTCCCATTGGCAAAGATGTCACATCCCATTTTCCCCAAACCGAAGAAGCCACCCTCCAAATAGCCTTAAAATATGACCTTATCTATGCCCAATCTAGTTATGTTTATATCATCCTTCCTGACCACCCCAAGCCCAGTGGCCCTAATGCCTCGGGGGCATCTCACTCTACCGACGATATCATTGGAGCCATGTCTCATACCTCTACCCAACCTCTTCTAGGCTATGGTTTCCCTCCAGGAGGGGCTAGCTCCTCTGACACTTTTTCTCCTCTGGGTAGCATGTATCTAGGATGCGGCTTGCCTCCTCCTTTTGCCCACCCTCCTGCTTACCTCAATGTTGCCCATCATACCCCTTATCTGTACCCACAACCTGGTGTCCCAGCTCCTCCAGCATTTGGACCTCCCACTCCTTTGCCTTCTCCACCCCCACAACCGCACTTACTACCCCCTCCAGGGCAAATATTTGCATAGCAGGGGGCAACTAATTTTCTTCCTTCTCAACGAAAGAGAAAAGGAAATTAATCCGCTTCTGGTAATCGTGGATCCAATCCTTCTAGTATTGACTCTACCACTTCCAACCAGCCACAGGGCTCTTAGCCCAAGCCGAACAGGCCGCTTCACACTAACAAGCCCTGTTTGTGTTGCGGACTCATGGTTTTCCTTTATTACCACAAATGCGGCCAATGTGGGAGTCCCAGGCCACCGTGCGAGGAAAACACTCCTCCCCTACTGTCCCTCCCACTCCAGCTTCTTCTCAACCCACTGTGTTTACCGATAATTTCCCTCAACAAGGATTCATGGCCACTCAACCTTCTCCTTCTGGTTCCTCTGATTACCAGATTCTCATGATGACATCTGACCAACCTCTCACCGTTGACCTTAACCTTCAAACTCGGTCTCGTCAGTACTCCCCACCTCTCATTCTGTCTGTCTCTGAGTCCCCATCATCAAGTCCTACAGAGCCTCTATCAACACCCAATGGTCCCTTACAAATCCCTCCACCCAAAGTTGAGGTTCATACCAAAATTCCTAAGGGCCCATTACGCCGAAATGCTGCCTCTGGTAGGGCTACCCATTCATACAGCATAGTAGATGATCTGGCACAATCTCCTACTGCCATTTCAACATTGGAACTCCTCCAGTCGTGTCCTTCTCAAAAGAAGGCTCTAATATCTGTTGTGGGTGCTGTAGGTCCTGCTGATGACCAATTAATTGTTTTCGACGTTCGTCAGTCAGACCATCCCCCCCTTCCTGCTTCGGTTGCTTTCCAAATCCCAGTCAAAATCTGAAATGCCAATGTCGCTCAATGTATTATTCATGAGGGGGCATCCACTTGTATAATGTCCGCTTTGGTTTGGAAACAAATCAGATCTCCTAAGCTGGCCCCTTCCACAATCACCCTTCATGCGTGGGATGGCCATGCCTAAAACCCATTCGCCTATTCCGTAATTTTTCTATCACCCTTGCAGGCAAGACTGTTTGTGTCGACGTTGAATTTAATGATGCCCCTCTTGACTACAACATTCTTTTTGGGTGTAGTTACACCTATGCCATTTCTGCCATCCCATCTGCAGTCCACCGCAAGATGTTCTTTCCTCATAATGGCAAGATTGTCACCATTGACCATGTTAGCCATCAGTATTTTTTTACATGTTAGTGATGACTATATCTACAGCTGAGTTTTCTAGAAATTGATTTCCTTATGTCAATATGTCATCCAGAAAACCCTCCCAAAACTTTTTTCGCCTTTCTACCTATTCAGTCCACCCCTGGCGAAATCAGAACCTCATGGTCACAATCCTATCTAGCTTCAGCCTTATTGGTCTGCCCATCAGATTTAAAAGGAAAAATCCACATCTGTTTCAAGAGTATCCCCTATGTTAGGAAGTGGCGCTTTAAGACATTTCACCCTTGGCAATCATCAAAAAGCCAAAAAGTCTCCATCTGCAACATACCTACCATGACTGACCTCTTACTTTGCAAATGAAATTGACAAACAGCCCTAAGTCGTGCCACTCATATCCCCTAGATCTCAGCACTGCATAAACCCCAATCTCAAGCTGACTATTAGGTTTTTCACAGTGTTCTATGGTTTCTACAAAGGCAGGAAATATAACTTCATCTCAGGATTAAAAACTTGATCTACAGTTAGAGGAGCAATTTGCTTCTTAATGTATTATGAGCACAGAGATGAAGCGCAAAACAAAAGTCACTCATCGGGGACCTTATGACTCTTTCCCCAACATGAAAATCACGGTAAGAAAAGGGTCTGCTTGTCTCCAACAAGCCGGTAATTGTCAAGGCCCAGAACCTCCTTCATTTACAAGCAGAGGGTTAGGGCGCCTCCTTCATCCATAAGCAGAGGGCGCGGGCCAGTATTGACTTAGAAGATTGCAAAAGTCCAGGTTTTCCTTTACTGAAAAATGAAACAAAAACTCCAGGTTTTATGAATGTGACTGATGATCATAACAGGAGTAGAGTTGAAATATGCTAGCTCAAAGGAAAAGAGAGTCTGGTCTGATAAAGGAGGCCATTTGAAACTTTCAAATTATGTGAATTATTGAACTTTAGAAAAGCATGTCATCAGTAAACATTCCAATCTTCAGCAGCCTGCTTTCCACAAGATCAAATGGAATAAAGGTTGACAAAAATGCCATTACACAGGCAGAAAGAAAATTCTTGGTTTTTCAAAGGGCACTGACCTCCATAGTCACAGAAACTATTTGTCAAAGTAATCTGTCATGAGAAGACCAAACCAAATGATGATATTTCAGTCACCCCTAGAGCAGTGCAGAGAGACAATGTCACTTTGGCTAGGGTTTTTGCTGAAACACAGTGATGCTGGCAAGAAGAGATGCTAATATTGATGTTTTTCAAGAGGTTCACTTACCATCACATCCAGAGAAAAGCTGTGTCAAACAGATTCGCCAAAAAACCTTCAGATGCCTCGAAACCTTACACGATGACCTCCTCTTGTTTCGAGCGAGATGGCCAACCATTGCGGGTTCTTTGACGGTGGTCTAAAAAGTGCAGAGAAAGGACACAAAGAAATTAAATAGAAGCCATTGCACAGGTAAGTGATAGTGTTTATGATGCAAAGGTATTGGTTTTTCTATTCAAAAGAACTGTCTGTCAGACTGTACCTATAGTGGAAAGGAGGAAATGTTATGAATAATGTATGCTATTGATACCAAAAGGAGCAGTTGCTTTAAAAAATGGTTAAAGGCATTCCACTATCACCTCCCCAGAAGCCTAAAGAAACTCCTTTTGAGTAAACAGAGAAGTATAGTGTGAAAACATGCCATCAAAAGAGTGCACTTATAGTCCAGAGAGAAGCTTGTGAATCACCTGGAAGCAGCAATTATCAAATCCATCGGAAGAACACAGGCCATCTCATGTTGAATAACACAACAATCGCCAAGGTTGGTCAAAGTGCTCTTTGACGCATTCTGATTAATTTTCTTTGGATTATCACTGAGAAAGTAAAACAGTGGCCAAAGTTGAGCTATAGAATGCATGATGAATAGGTATACAATGCTATAAGTGGACAAAAAAGTAGTTTGATAAATTGTTAGTTTTTGAGTTTGGAACAAATGCATCTCTCTCATCATTCAAAGGACAGATACATCATAGGTAATGTACCTATAAGTAGGAAGTTATTTTGAGAAAAAAGGGGCGCCTTCTTGAAATCAAGAAACCACAACCAAATTCAAGTTATGGCAGTAAACTTGGCACATGTTGTATTTAAAGTTTGGAGAAGATGTCAAATGCCAAAGACTGTCAAGACAGATTTACAAAACCAGCCCTGTCCTTCAAAGAACGAAAGACATATTCGGTATTTCATTGACAATTTTAAAGGGGTTGTTATGCATCATAACTACAACCAGTGTTGTTGAAAACAGTGGCAGAAATAGTATAAAGGTTGTGTAGAAATGTTTCAGAGTTTAAAGTTTGGTGTTGAAATGTCCCCCAAAGGACAAACCTGGAGGTCCTCCTTCTACCACATGTGCAAAAGTAAATCAAGGTTCTGGTTTTTTTTTAAGCCTTTGTTGTCACTATAAAGAAGCAGTTCCGTGATACACGTGTTCAAAGGTATGGAAAATATCCAAAGAAAATATTGAACATACCGAAGTTAAAGGAATCAAAGGTTTTTCAAAACCAAAAACTCCGCAAAAAGCCAAGCCCAAGTTCTGCTTTACCTTTTAAAATGGAATGACCGTTGGAAATGTTTTTTGAAACAATATAAGTTTAAAGCATGAAAGTGAGAATGTCATTTTCAAAATTTAAAACAGAGTTCGCGCCTCCACAGCATCAACACAAGGAATTTTTGGTCAACTTGCAGAGGTTTGGCACCGTTCGAAGCCGAGCGACGCGCCTGTGTTAGCGCGCGACGCGCCCGGCGGGAGTTTTACACGGGCCACCTTCGTCGGCGCGACGCGCCTGTACATTGGCGCGACGCGCCTGTACAAGCCGCCCGACCGCCCGACAGGTCGACCCGACAGGCCACCCAGGGTTATTTTTGCGCGACGTGCTGGCTGCAAAAGAGTGCCGCGCAAGTTTTGGAAGTCCCAGGTGCTGCTCCTGCCCTGCACGAGGACTGCTCATCAAGTTTAAAGGTACTCTCACACGTTTTCCCCCTCGGTGTCAAAAAAATAACTTTGAAAATACCCTTGAAGGGAAAGCTATGTACATGAGAAATACACTGTTAAGGGTGACCAACAAGAAAAGGGTATCAGACTTTTTTCCAACCTCCTCATTACATTGCATATAGAACCCTAAAAAATGTCACTATACCAGGAAAAATAGGGCTACTCACTGTATAGTTTTTGAGGTTTAAAGATGAAATAAAAGGCAGAATTGGTCGTTCAAAGAACACATATAGAAAGACTGGGTTTTGAGATTAAGGGTCAGCTTGTGTCATCTTCAAATCAATCGAAGGGCAGGGGTTTCCTGTTAAGAATTGTGCTTTGATTATAGGAGATTTTGCTGCAGAAAGGCAGGGTTTAGGTCTGCAGAGAAACTGTCCTCACAGTCCTCTAGACATTGACACATTATCAAGGCAGTGAAGTACACTCATCAAGAGGGGTTTTGACATTCTTTCTGTTTGAAAAGGAAAACTCACACATTTTCTGCCTAAAAACTTGTGGTCTTCTAAAAACTCTGTCATTTTCACTCCAAACCTGTGTATTGACAGTCCAAGCATATGTAGGGTTGATTTCAGAGAGGCAAAGTATTGAAAGGTGGCACACCTATACAGGGAAGAATTGTTAAAATGACTATAAGCCTCCTTGAGCTATGAGCTAGGTGTATTGGTTGGCATTTGAGACTTCAAAAAATAGAGTAATTTTGGCATGTTCTCACGACACACTCTTTTAGCAGTTGCCTTTCTTTCACTATTTATTCCCTCTTTTGTGAATTTGTTGATAGAGTTTTTCCAAGGGTGAACGAGGACAAAAGAAGGGCGAGTTTGTTGATTGAATTTAACATTGAAACGAGAGGGTACAAAGGTGGTGTTTGATTTCTTAAACTTCACAAGTGAAGGGTGTCCTTCATAAAGCATTTGTGCCAGCGATTTTTCACCTAACCTAGGTCGCCTTTTTCTTTCACTATATTGTATCATGTTGAAGATTTGTTGACAGAGATGTTCTGAAGGTGAATAGGTCTACTTCTAAAGGATAGGTGGTTGAGGATTGCAGTTTTATATTGAAGACAGAGATGTAGCTATGATTGATTGACCTCTGAAAAACTCACCAGGAGTAGTTTTTCAACACTGTGCACAGGAAATTGACACAGGAGTTTGTATCATCTTTACACGGGGTACCATATTAAAAAGTTTGCCTGGCTGAAGTGCATCCAAAGTTGAAAGGTTGTTTTTAAGGAGCGCAGAGGTGGCTTATTCAAAGAAACATTGTTGCATTTTATTCAAAACCACAGTGTCCATATCTGTCCAAATAGTATAGTGGCCAGTTTCAATCCAGCATAGCATTTTTCATACAGTAAAGGCAGTTTGCCTCTTCCAAAGCTTGTTCAAGTCAGAATGCCTCCAAAGCAAGATCACAGGAGCGGTCCACATAAGAGATATGAGCCTATCTCCGTAGAAGAAATCAATGCTCACCCATCAGTGCTTTTCAATTTCCATGAAGTAGGCTGTCTTGATTTCTGCCAGAGGATAGAAGAAGTCAAGAGTTTTTCGCCACTTACACATTTGTGCGCTTTGAGATTCAAGGAAAAACACTTCCAGTTGGCGGGTCTTGATTTCAAAATCTCCCCAAGGTATGTATCCAAGGCTACCAAGATCCCGTATCATGGTGAAAAGTGGTTTAAACAAGCTCATCTTGATCTAGAGGATTATAAACCTTTCATCAAGCCTGAACATAGGGAAACCATCACTGCTATTTTCCCTTTTTCCTATCCTCTTGACAGTTATGCTCCGCTGATGAAAGCCATAATGAAATATTTTACTTGTGAAGGGAGGTTTAACCGAATTTATGCCTATCATGTCTGCTTGTTGATGCATTTTACCAGAAGCAGGCAACTAAACCTTCCATACTTTTTGTCCAAAAGCATAGAGAAAATGGCTTCTACTGTCCAAAAGAAGGCTCCACCTCAGCAAATCCCTTCTCTCTTTCATCATTCATTGATCAAGATTATCTTCTTACACCAGCTGGAGAAGAAGGGGGTTTCATGGGATTCATTCATTAGCCATTCAGATTTTTTCACTGTCCCTCCTGTTCATGTGTCTCCTACTCAGCCTGTCCATCGCCCAGTGCCTTTGTCTAGTAGGCCTACCCCTAAAAAACTCAAAATGACTACTGGGCAGCCAAGTCAACAGGGAGAAGGAGAGGGCAATGAACCACAGGGAGAAGGAGAAGGCAGTGAACAGCAGCAACTAGAGGTTGAGGAACAGCAGCAGCTAGAGGTTGAGGAACAGCAGCAGCTAGAGGTTGAGGGACAGCAGCAGACAGCAGTTGAGGAGCAGCAAGTTGGGCAGACAATTGAAGCACCTTTTGAGCCACAAACTGAACAAGATATTGAGGAAGGACAGCAAGCTGAAGCTGCCACCTTAACAGTGACCAAAACTGTTCCTAGCAAGAGGAAATTGCCCAAAAAGACACCTTCTAGCTTGCCAAGGAGGAAAAGCGCCAGATTGGCTTTCAAAGGCAAAAGTAAAATTGGAGAAAGTACAAAGCATGGAGGTGAATTAGCTATTATCCCTATCCAGAGCGATGATAGTGACAATGAGGCCCGCATCCTTGAAAACCTCCTCATTCAAAAAGAGGGGAAAATTGAGGTGTTACAAGAAGACCTTCAAAGGGCGAGGAATTTCAACCACTTCCTAGAGGTTGAAAACAAACAAATGAAGTTTCATGCAGCTATTCATGAGGCAAGGGAAATCAAGTATAAGAAAGAGGCAGAAAAGGCGCAAGTAAGAATTGAAGAGCTCATCGGCGAGTTTGATGATGAAGGGGAGGAAGACCAGCCTAGGCGGAAGAGGCCTAGAACCATCGGGTTCAGAAGAGCCTTGGAGAAACAGAGAGCAGAAGAACAAGCTCATTTCGAAGCCTTTCCTCTCACTGCCCTCCTTGAGCAGGAAATTGAGGAAAACAAAGAAGCATGGCTTGAGAGAGCTAACCAACATTTGAAAACAAAGCTTGAGAGAGCGAACAGGGATCTTGAGCTACAAAGAAAGAGGTCTCTTCACTTTCAGAAGCTAAATCAGTTTGCCAGGCGAAAATTAAAGGTAGCACAAGAGAAATTGAAGAAGTTGAAGGAGAGGCGCCTAGCACGGAAAGAAGGGAAAAGCATATCAGCCCTTGATATTTTGGCCTCAGCTTCGGAGGATGTTGCTATGGACCCTTGAGGGTCATGCATGCCAATTTTGGGCCTCGTTCGACAACTTTTTGTTTTTTGGCATTTTTTGGGTTTTTGGTCGAAAACTCATAAATTCGCCATTTCAGTTTGGTGAGTGGTCAAGGGAGGAGAATGATACCAATGGATGCCATTATTCCATGAGCAGGTCTCCAGCGATTTTCAGGGCATTTGGAGATCATTCGCCCCCTCAAATTGGTGAAAAACACCCTCATTTTGCACGTTCTGCCCGCCATATCAGCAGTCTGCTATTTTCTGGGTTTTTGCACACAGGTACAGTTTTGGATGACTTCCGGACCTCATATTGAGTTGGTTCCAGTTGCGCCGGAAAGTAGACACAGAGAGCTTTCCAGCAAGCCCTCATGAGCCCCATTTCAACATCGGGAAGGCTGACATTTACATCCAGAAAGTCAGGGGACCTTTTTCAGGCATAAATATGAAGTATTTTTGTAATTTTTGAACTCCAAAAATCTGCTTTTCCCAAATGTGCGTTAAGCTATTTTTATCATTGGGAAATGATGTAAAGTCAATATAATTTCCGTTTTTAGCAGTGTTTTAGATATTTTGTGGGATATTTTGTGCCTTGGGCTTTGCAAAGCCTCAAGGACAAGTTTAGATATTTTGACTTGGCCAATGGGATAGCTAGTTGCTCCATGAGGTTTTCCTCCCTCAAGCCTATTTATTCCATAGTCCTCATTGTAAATCAGAGGTTGAACTTGAGAGAAGAATTAATACATTGGTCATATGAGCTTTGAAGAACAAATTTGAGTTATGATTTTTGGACTGCCTCTTGGATGCTTTTGAGGAATGATGAAGGATTGTTGATGGATTCCTTGACATGGTAGAATGGTATAGTGTTTCTTAATATGTTTTTGTGTTCTAGTTTTCATTCATAATCCATATTTCTTGCTGCTATAGATCAGTAGAGATTGATTTTGAGATATGCCCATGGAGGCACCTCAAAATCCCTGAATCTTCATAGCTTGATGTTTTCTTCTTCCTTAGTTATGCTAAAGAATTCTTAATTGCTCTTTAGTAACTTAAGGTATTGTTGCTAAGTTTTATTCATAAGTTCTATGTATGTTGAGTAGGATGTATGGTTTTCCCTACCTACCTATAAGCTGCCCATAGTTCTGTCCATAAAACTTTCTCTTTGACTGATTTGTTGATCATCTTGTTGAACCAAGGAGGCCATTCCCGATCTAGCCCTTTGCCTAAAACTATGAAAACTTGTTTGTCCAAGTGCCCAATGACTTAGAGACTATGTTTAGGCGTTCCGGCGTAGTTTATGAGTTGTTAGTTTGTCTTATGTGTTTTCCCCAAAGTCTGATAGTCATTTCCCAAAGTTAGAGGGTCTTATACCTCTATGTATGGCTGGAATGTTTGATTTCTGTGTATTAATTAGCTCATAGTTACACTTAGCATGATTAATGGCTTGCTATTACATGTTTATGTCTGCTATTAACTAGTTACACTTGAAATCCCTTGTCTTTCACCAACTTGTTGTCCATTTAAGCCATTTTTCCCAGAGATCCCTTCTACTGTGAATCAAATCGGCCCTACAGCAGCTTTACATCATCACTTCATAGCTTCCTTGACCTGTTTGACCCCATAGCCCAATTTATCTACATCTTGTTATCCATTTTATGTATTTGATCAGTTTCATCCCTCACAAACTTAAAAACTAAAAAAACCAAAAACACACTTCATAACTAGCCTAATATCAGAACATCGCAAGTAAACACACCGACATCTTCTACACATATAGAGAGAGCCCTCTCTGAGTCCAGGAAGGCTAGGACCTTGGGCTCCAAAGCTTGGTTTGATGTTACATCGTCATTTGGCTAGCCAATCGGCCAAATCACGGGACCCTAACATAATGGCGATCACGGTGGGACTCTGAGTGTTTAAAAGCTTAGATTCCCTAGACCTTAAGAGACCTTGAAGAATACTATCTGATTGACTTATCCCACTGCTCACTAACATAGTGACACTCACAGTAGGACCTTCTGAGTTAGTGACAATCTAAGTACACCTTAGTAACTCTTGAAGTCTCAATCAAGCTTAGTAAATTTAGATATTGCCTGAAGAGTAGAAAATAGCTCCTTCACCATCTTAGCAAAATGATGAGTCAGTTATAGAAAAATCTTCCAAACCTTGTAGGCACATAAAACTCAAAAAACCCCAAAACACTCCCTTAGATTGGTTTTTGTCAATATTGGTGGTGGACCATACAAGTATATCTCAAACAACTGACAATCCACCTGGCGACTCCACTAAACTTCTAGTAAGCCTTACTACTTTTCAAAACTCTAGGCTACTATCTGATAAACCTATCCCATCGCTCACTAACATAGCGGGAGATGGTGGGACACTGAGTGCATAATAGTCCAGCAAACTCTTATAGACTCTTTGGTCCTTTAGGTATCATAAACAAGCAAGCAGTCCATAGATCCATTTAGAGTAAACTCTTTTTGTTCTCATTACCCTAACAAAGTGTTGAAACAAGTCTAGGATACTTTAACAAACCATAGGCTGCACATAAAACTCAGAAAATCCAAAAACATTCTCAGATTAGTTACTGGTGGTGGACCATAGCTATCTTCACAAAAACAACCCAGTTCCACCTGGCGACTCCACTAATCCATCCCTTTTATTTTGACCATCCTTCACCTTAGTAAGCT